>JADDOH010007794.1:0-71644 GCA_016648135.1 Agrypnia vestita | reverse complement strand
TATAGAAAACTGTTTTAAACTAAAATTTAAAAATGATCAAAAGCATAATCATAATAAAACAAATCATAATTCGGATAATTTAAACGCGTAAGAGACTTTAGAACTGGCCAGTCTAAAGGATCTCTCGTGCATAAATCAGGCCGAATAGGAACATTAACCAACGCTTTTTTCACGTCTTATGTAAATCTTAAAATTAATAACATCTCTATAAAAGATATGAACAATTTTTTAATTGATTCTGGTGCAGACATTAGTTTAATAAAATTAAACGTTTTAAAAGAAAATATAAAAATTAACAAGGATGAAATTTTATTAATTAGAGGTATAGATTCCTCACAAGAAAATCCTAATAAAACTCTCGGTTATGTCTATTTAAAAATTAGTATAGCAAACGAGATAATTAATTATCCTTTTCACGTGGTAAAGAGTGATTTTCAAATTCCTTTTGACGGTATCATTGGTAACGATTTTCTGAAAAAATTTAGGTGTAATGTAGACTATCGTAGTCGACATCTACTTATAAAGGATAAATCAATCCCAATGTTGTATCACAATGCTTATTCTGAATCACCGATCCAGGAAGCATACAATATGGATAGATCGTGTCGCCCATTGAACGTACCATATTTTTGTGAACAAAATAAAAATCACTCGAATTCCGAAACGATAGGAAATTCTTTTTATGAGTCGAAGGAGACTCTATCACAATCACCGAATTGTGAAAATTTAAATGAAAATAATAAACGATCTGAAAAATCAATGGAAATAAAAAATAAAATTATTGTTGAGGAAGAAAATTCCAAATCAAAAGAAATTCAATCAAGATCGTCATATCAAAATATTAATAACTATAAAGTTAACAAAGAAATTATTAAAAATGCATCGAAAAATGATGATAATGAAAATAAATTCAATAATAATTCAAATAATGGTGAGTGTTGTGTACAAATTATTCCGCCGCGCACGGAGAAAATAATTAAAATTCACATATTAAACCACCAAATAAAGGAAGGAATTTGCCCTGATAAGGAATTATCAGAGAACGTCCATTTGTGTCCAAGTATTGTGAAAGTAAACAGTGACAATACTGCTTACACGTCAATATTGAATTCTAGTGATAAAGAAATTAAAATCGATAAAATTGAAACAATATTAGAACCAATGCCGGAGATAAGCAAAAGTGCAAATATACGAAGAATATCAAAGAATGATAACTTCAAAGCAAATAGATTAGAAATTCTACGGAATTCATTAAGAATATCTCATCTAAATGAGATTGAAAAGAATTGTTTACTTGATATTTGCGAAGAATTTAATAATATATTTTATCTAGAAGGTGATACCTTAACTTCAACTGATGTGGTCATGCACGAAATTCCAACGACCTCGTCTAATCCAATAAACGTTAAATCTTATAGATATCCTTACGTTTTAAAAGAGGAAGTTGATAAGCAAGTAGAAAAACTTTTAAAAGAAGACATTATAATTCCATCTTCATCCCCTTGGAATTCTCCAGTGTGGGTTGTCCCAAAGAAAACTGATGCATCTGGTAAAAAGAAATGGAGAATGGTGATCGACTATAGAAAACTTAATGAAATAACGATAGGAGATTCGTATCCCTTACCACAAATTTCCGAAATATTAGAACAATTAGGCAATTCTAAATATTTTACAACTTTAGACCTTACATCGGGTTTTCACCAAATTAAAATGCACCCCAAAGATTCTGATAAAACTGCATTTAGCGTACCTAGTGGTCACTATCAGTTCACGAGAATGCCCTTTGGCCTTCGTAGAGCTCCTTCAAGTTTCCAAAGATTAATGGATAACGTACTATCTGGAATAAAAAATTATAGATGTTTTGTATATTTAGATGACATAGTGATTCATGCCGACTCATTAGAAACTCATAATAAAAGATTAAGAGAAGTATTCGAAAGACTCTCAAAATTCAATTTAAAAATCCAGCCAGATAAGTGCGAATTTCTTCGTCCAGAAGTAATTTATCTAGGACACTCTATTACGAGCAAAGGAGTAAAACCAGATCCCAAAAAGGTAGAAGCATTAGTAAAATATCCTGTTCCCAAAACAGCAAAAGATATTAAATCATTTCTAGGAATTGTGTCGTATTACCGGAAATTCATTCCATCATGTAGTAAAATAATGCAACCATTAACAAAATTATTAAAAAAGGATTGTGAATTTCAATGGACTAGTGCTCAACAGGATGCTTTTGAAAAACTAAAAAATATCCTTACCGTTGAACCAATTTTGAAATTTCCAGAGTTTAGTCAAGAATTTCTGCTAACTACAGACGCGAGTAATTTTGCTATTGGAAGTGTCCTTTCACAAGGAACACCTCCAAATGATTTACCTATTGCATACGCAAGTCGAACATTAAATCACGCAGAAACTAATTATTCCACCATTGAAAGAGAATTATTAGGAATCGTATGGAGTATTAAACATTTTCGACATTACCTTTATGGTAGGAAATTTACTATACTCACAGATCATCGTCCTTTAGTTTGGTTATTCAATGTTAAAGATCCAGGATCACGCTTAGTTAGATGGCGTCTAGCTCTTGAAGAGTACGATTATACTTTAGTATACAAACCAGGAAAAGCAAATACGAATGCTGATACATTAAGCAGAATAAAAATTGATGAAGAAAACAAACCTTCTACCTCGCAAGAAGATAATATTAAATATATTAATAATATAAAATCGAACGTCGAATCATATTCAGATTTCTTAGAAAAATATCAATCTACAGTTATAATCAATAACAATATTGAAGAAATAAATGATAAATTAAATACTTCAGGAAGTTTTGTAATTTGCTTAGGAGCAGATAAAGAATTTCAAACGGATATCCAAAAAGAAATTAAGGAGAAATTTAAAGCTCATGTCGAAGTAATAGATAAAAAAGTAATCAAAGTAACTGATGTTGTAGAATTCCGCGAAAGTAACCAAAATATATATTATCTTATAAATAAACAAAATTATTGGAATAATGGAGAATATGAAAATTTATATGTAAATTTAGTTAAATTAAGAAATATGTTATTTATAGGAAATATTCAAGAAATAAATATGCCTAATCTTATTGATAGATATGATAAGTTAAAATGGTACAAAATACGTGCTATGTTAAGATATGTATTTAAAACCTCTAAAGTTAATGTTAAAATATATCACGATAAAATAATAACCCCTAAAGCAGAAGAAATTATAACAATTTTAACCGAAAATCATTCGAATCCATCATCAGGTCATTCGGGATTTTTCCGAACTTATAATCGTATTAAAGAAAAATACAATTGGCCCAATATGAAAAAGGAAATTAAGAAGTTTGTCGCACAATGTGAATCATGTCAAAAAAATAAATTAGTGCGCAAGAAAAATAAAGAAGCTATGGAAATTACCACTACATCAACGAAACCTTTTCAAAAGATAGCATTAGATATTGTAGGTCCCCTTACTTTAACTTCATCAGGAAATAAATATATATTAACTCTCCAAGACGATTTATCGAAATTTTCACAAGCTTATGCTTTACCAAATCATGAAGCCATTACAGTTGCTAAAACCTTAACGCAAAATTTTATATGTAAATTTGGTATTCCTGAATCTATTTTGACAGACCAAGGTACCGACTTTACGTCAAATTTAATGAAAGAAATAGCTAAATTATTTAAAATTAAACAACTGCAAAGTACAAGTTTTCACCCTCAAACTAATGGAGCTTTGGAACGTAGTCACCAGACACTTGCCGACTACCTAAAGCACTATGTAAACCAAGATCAACTTGATTGGGATGAATGGATAGATTTTGCTATGTTCTCGTACAATACAGCTGTACATACGACAACTAAAATATCTCCATATGAATTGATATTTGGAAACAAAGCAACGCTTCCATCTTCATTAATAAAAGAACCAGAATTTAAATATACATATGAAAATTATGTTGATGAACTTAGACTTAAATTACAATCCAGTCAGAAAATTGCTAGAGAAAATTGCATAAAAAATAAAGAAATAAACAAAAAATATTACGATAGAAATATAAAAATTGATAAATATAAAATCGGAGACTTAGTATATTTAAATAATGAGATTTTTAAACCCGGAAAATCGAGAAAACTTACTAGCCGATATACTGGACCCTTTGAAGTAGTTAAAATAATTTCCCCCGTAAATTATATAATTAAAATAAAAAATAAAAATGTAACCGTACATGCAAATAGACTTAAGCGCTATATATATCATATTAATAATTAAAAAAAAAATTTCAGATTATTTGGCTCAATCCAGCTTGCATTGGCAACCAACTACAACATTACTAAATTGAGTAATTCAGCAGGAATATATTTCGAATCCTTCAAGACGTGTCATTTTTATGAAAGTTATTGGAATTTAGTAACGTATGTAGACTTAAATCAAATCAAGGAAAAGTTAGACTTTGTACAAAACACTTATCTTAGAACTAAAGATGTTTGTAATAATGAATTATATAGAAATTTTACACTTTGTGATACTTCACTAAAAATATTAGATCAATTAATCCCTATTTTAAAACAACAGGATCAAACATTAAAAACTTTAAGTGGACATGAAAATAGAGTTAAAAGAGCTTGGTTTAATATGATTGGAACAACATTTAAGACAATTTTTGGAACTCTTGACCAAGACGACGCGGATTATTATGAGAACGCAATAAATAATCTTTCCAAAGACGATAAAGAATTATTGACTATTGTCAAGGATCAAACTAATATAATTAAATCAACCATTACTAATTTTAATAATACAATCACCAATATCGCGAGAAACGAAAAATATTTAATGATAATTTTGATCGATTAACTAAATATGTAAAAGACATTAAAAATCATATGTTCAATTTAGAACTAAAACAAGATATAGAAGAACATTTAGCCCTGTTAACCTTACTAACAACAGAAGTACAAAAGGAATATTCAACACTCATAAATTCTATATTATTCGCTAAAAGTAATGCATTGCATCCTTCTATTATTTCACCTGAACAATATGTTTATCAATTAAGCAAAACAATATCCTTATTGCCAGCTTTTACTACATACCCATATTCAGTAGAACTCAAAAATGTGCATAAATTATTAGATTTAATTACCTTAAAATGTTTCTCTTTAAATAACAAAATTGTATTTGTCATATCAAACCCTTTAATAAATTATATTAAATATCATGTGTACAAGGTAATCCCTACACCTGTATTAAGAAGAGATAACTCTTACATATTTATTTTGCCATCATCTAATTACTTAGCTATTTCCGAAAATAAACTTACTTATGTAACCATAGATAACTTTGATGATTGCAAGCATTTAGATCAGAATGAACTAATTTGTTACACTAAAAATCCTTTTTATTCACTTCAGATTAGACCCATTTGTGAAACTGAAATTTTATATAAAACTGAATTCATACCTGATAATTGTAATACTAGAATTATGAAATCAATCAATGAAATTTGGTACAAGTTAGATAACAATAAATGGCTATTTGTATTACCCAAGCCAACAGTGATAACAATAATGTGTAAAAACAGTAATCAAAATGTACCCGACGAAATTAAAATTGATTCCACAGGAATTCTAATTACTAGACAATTTTGTAAAGTTTACACAGCAAATACTATCCTTGTTTCTGTAGATAGTAATTTTGAAAGTTCTTTTAATTCAATTATACCGACATTTGATATTGTCAATGACGACTGTTGTAAACATAAAGTAATTGATAACTCGACTCTAATCATGATGCATTCCCATTCAACTACTCTTGATAGAGAACAATTATTAATGGCTAGTCATAAATTAGACCAATTCAACAAATTTGAAATAAAAGATGAAAGTGTCATTCAAAAAGTCTTAAATAATAATTATTTTGTTTATTGTGTATTAACATTTGCAAAATTTTTAGCCTTGTTTATTTTATATAAAATTTATAAGAAAATTCGTTCGAAGGTAAAACCCGAACCAAAGAATTGTTGTGCCATGATAACCAACTGTTTAACATTGAATATAAATAAAAAATCCCATAAAGAAAATATTTCTGTAGAATTAGCTGATGATTCTATAGAGAATGTTCCATTGAGAAGAAGTCCTAGATTAGCTTCAATAAAGGACAATGTATAAAAATATTATCTCATAAGTATTAAGTGTGAAGAATAAAATTTTATAAAATTGTATACCTATATAAGAATTGTAAAATTATGAAATTTTGTGAATATATAATATCATATTTTATTGTATCATGACGTGAACTTACTTCCTGATAGCATTGTGAATATTGTTTTTTTTTCAAAAATCTATGTCATTTAAAGATTTCCCTATATTTTTGATCTAAGGGTGATGGTGTAATGTACCTATACCAACCATTATATAAATCAACATTGTATAGGAATGATAAACATGGAATAAACATTTTAGTTTTGTAAACAGAAATGTAAATTCAAATATTAATATCAATTAGAGTCCCTACAACGACCCCGGTCTTATCATAAAGTAACTTTGACCCGGAGCCGCCCGATGTTCCATACTTATCATCCTAATTGTTTGGATTAGAATCCCATATAAGCAGAGTCTTGTCTCTAACTAGTTGCATTATTGATCAGTCTTCACATAGATTCAGTAGAAGTAGATTGACTACGGGAGTGTTCACATCAATGTAATTGTGCTTTTATTAATTGTTGTAATTAATCCAAAATAAAAAGTAATCTCAACCATCGTGTTAGAGTATTATTTCTGTTAAATAAGACCCTTTGGAAGAGACGGAAGAGGGTCGTTTACAGCAGATTTAATACTAGATTTGTTCACTAATACAATAAGGTAGGATGGTATAAGAATGCGCAGTGTGCAAGAATAAGTATTCAATTTAAACTTCTTGCATTTAACTAAAAGTCAGTCGATAGGCGATAGCTTGAAGTTTCATATATCTCCGTCCCAAGCTGTTGTATTTACGATTCTAGGTAACAAAATCGTTTTTTTTTTGCTTGTTCGTTATAATATTTATCTGTTCTAAAAATGTTCTCACTTGGAGGTTCTATGTAATAGAGTATTCTTCTTTTATTGTTGTTATTGCACATCTACTTCCTAACTATCACACAAAAGAAGTTTACCTTTGATGGCGGTAGTATTATGCTTTTGACAAAATGTTTGCCTACTGCGCATGACTGCGCAGGTATGAAATGTGCTAGAGTTCGCATGCACTCTAGCTGGATACGTTAATTGCTACTGTTATAATTGTTTACTTTTTTTATTTAAGAATGTAAAGATCACTGACTTGACGGCGTGGAGGACTAGATATAGTGCAAAATATGCCAGATAGATGCATTCGTGATCTTTGTCACGTATTATCCCATAATATAGTGTGGTTAACTTTTTTTTTACTTTTTTCCAAGATTGTGGTCATCCAGATCTTTCTGAATGTAAGTTTCTTCGTTATAATTAAATATCCTGATTTTAAAATAAGACAGGATTGATGCTCAAATAAGTATTAAGGAATATAATACACATTAAGGTTTCGAAAATTGCACCATACATTTTGACATTTGATATTTGTGAATAAAGTGTAAAACATAGACAAGATTTACATGAAGACATTACCAAATGTTTACGTGAATCATGGACAATAGAAATATTATAAATACTGAATGTAGGAACGTTTTGTTATTATTATTGCATAATATTTTTAATTGTTAATGGTTTATGTTTTTTTAGTATATCATTTTTCTATTGATCTTAAAATGTTGCTTATGCTACAAATTATGGTCCAATATTCGAAACATTGAAATTTAATATTTTCTTTAATACTTATTTGGACGTCAATTCTGTTTCATTTATTTTTATTTTTTTATTTTGGAAACATACAGTACAATGTAATAAAAACTTATATAATATCTAAAAAATATTATTTTAGTATGACCAGTGAAGCTTCCTCGAAGCTGGTAAAACTAAGAAAAAAATGATAGACCTATAAATAACAAAATGTATAAATATAAATCTCATGGAAAATAACAAAAAGTAGGACAATCAGATTAACAATCAATAAACGAAATGAAAAAATAAAGTCCATTAAAAATAGTTAAATAAATTGAATTGAAGTAAAAAAATGAAGTATTATAAATTATGCGATAATTACTTAATATAGCAATAAAAATGGGCAAATGAAAATAAAATACGAACAATATGAAGAATATGATCGATATTTATTATTATTTTAGGATACTAAGCTATACCGAAAATACTCACTTTCAGAAAGATCTGTTATGATGACCATATTCTTGGATTGTGCCACTTTTTATTATGTGTTGTAATAGATGAGAGATAGACGATTCGTATTTTTCAATAACCAATAGATGAAATAAACTTATTGTTTCCCTAAAATGTATAGTTTTATTTCCACAAATTCTGAAACCAAAAACTGCATGCTCTTGTACCCTCTTCCCTACTATTGGAGAAATATTTTGTTTTGCATAATTTTTACCCGTGTGCGTAATTTTTGTTTGCATAATTTTTACCCGCTAAGTGATAACTTTATTGCGACGTTTTGGAAACACCTTGTGGCTACTTGAATTCAGCATCCAACGGTAGTCTAGTGCTAGTCGAGTTACCACTCCACCTCAAACTGCAGCCTGAGAGCGGCCACTTGAGACAATGCACAAATAAATGCATCCTTGCTGTGACAGACAGGATATTCAGATTCTGCAGTAACTTGCACTTTGTCGTAGGTGTACATTCCAAGTGGTTCTCGAAAACTTTCTCAATGGTTGCCTTTTGGTAATACGCGAATATTTTGTTTCCATGGGAAAATTCCATATGCAAAGTACGTGTCTACATAATTCGCCAACATTTTTTTGCATAGTATTTAGCGAATTAATAATAATCAGTATATTATCATCAAATCAAAAATTAGTATACTTTGTATTCTTTATTAAATAATAAATTTGATAAAAAGATTACAAAAATGAGCACAAGCAAAAGAAAAATAATACAAGGGGCATATAAAGAAGAAAAATGATAAATGGGGAATATAGATAACGGATAATTTATTCTAAATATATAATGAATCAACATTCACTAAAATTGCTGAAATATAACTATGTTTTTACTACTTAAGTATTAGATATTTATATATAAATATTACATATTTATTACTCGATATCGAGATTTTCGAGAGTGACAGAAGCTCTCATCGATAGGTAAAATAATAAGCAAATTGAGAAAGCATATTCCATCGATTTTAATGATCTTCATGAATAATGTGTACAATGTAATAAAACTGCAGGTAATATTAAATAATGAAAAAAATATTAAAAAAGGAACATAATATTTAATGAAATAGAATTTAAAATATATACCTATATTTATATTAATAATAATAATCAGCAAGAGATTCTTGAATTAAAAGTAACTGTACATAATCGAGAATTTTCGATCGGTTTGAATCATTTTAAAAGATTTAGCAATAATCTAGAAACTGATGGAACTGACGAAAATATAAAGGATATATTATTATCAATATTAAGTTAAAGACACTGCTTCACTTTGAGCTATTCTAGTCTGCATTCTTGTTCACTTTCAATATTTCTTGTTCATGTTCATGTTCATTTTCAAATTCAATATTTATGTTTTCAAGTTAATGCTATCTTGTGGTACAAATCAATTACATGATATCATGAAGATGGGACATATAAGCATAGATTGATTCATAAACATAGTACCAGATTTACGGGTAAAGAAGGACTACGAATACCGAAGGTAATTAATAAGTATGGACAAAGAACACTGAAACATACCAAAAATATTTAATAAAATTCCATGTCATGTTAAAAAGGACATTTATGAAAAGGTCAAAAGACAGAATTAATGTTAATGTTATTAAATATAAGAGACTTATTTTGATTTTGGTAATTTTGTATTGTTTCTTGTATTGTTGATTTGTATTTGAGTTTTTAAGATTTACGTATTTAATTCATATGTATGTATTCTGGTGTTCATAATTTACAATTTTTGCGATGTTTTGTGGATCAGATATTTAAAAATAAGAATAATGACAAATAAAATATAAAAAATAAAAAATAAATCTGTGTAGAAACTTAAGGAATATATCAAATTGTATCATGCGATCGTGGCTGTTGGAGACAAATAAAACACTGGAAATGAATTAAAATTGTATTAATTAAATCAATTTTGTAGACACGAATTTAATCGGAGCGCCGTCCTTTAATTCACACTAAATTTCATAATTCGCACTTATTATCACGAAAATCTTCGCTGCCCTTTTGTGTATCGCGAGGTAGGTCCGCTCCGTTTCGCACGTAAGTACCCACTCACGCCGGATGTCTATGTCTTGTTTTTCGTCTCTGGTCAACTTGCACGGTTCGCTTTTCTGTGGTCTGGACGCGACGGTATGGTAAGAGTTACACATTTAAGATCTAAGATTTTTACGATGCGCAATTTTGAAATCATTGGTGTGTGTTGGTGCATTTACAACGCTACACCTCGATTAAATAGAAACTTTGGTTAGCAATACAACATAGTAATCTTAATGCTAGACTATTAATATTTATTATTGCCGAAGGTGGCGCCGGCCGGCATTACTATTGGCTCTAGCGGCCGATAATTCCAGCTAATAGCATCGCATCTCGGCGAGATTGTTCACGCATGCGCAGTGTTGTCATTAATAATTGCGATTATTATTAATTAAGTGGGCGTCCGGCGTGTCACCTGCGGTTGAGGACAATCGTAAATCTTGATCGAATCGATGCGCGGTCATAAAAATCCAGCGAAGGTACTGTTGCCAGTAGAGATTTATTATAATTGAGTGGGGATTATTCTCTATTGATACCTGTTCGATATTAACATGAACCCCTAGTATACATTTATAGTATCTTTTCGGCGGTCCACGGAGAGGAGGCAGAAGCAACATGCGTTAAGCGGCCGGTTCGGGTTTGCTGACCCGGGGTTCAAGCCGCATCTCCGGGCGTTTAATTTGTTTTCATAGCCGTGAATTGGAATGAAATTACGGACGTTACACGAAGATACGGACGGACAGAAAAACATACAGACAGCGAAATTATTGTTTGCCTAGCCGTACACTCGTGAAAATTGACTTTATTAATTTAAACCTAAAACTAAACATTAATAAAATCTAATCTAAATAAAATAATTTCACTATCTATCTGTCCGACCGTTTATTGGTTCGTCAAGTCCGTAAATTGCTGGAATTAAAACTTTAGATTATTAGACCGTGACGCGCCTACCAAATTTCATACAGCTAGTAATAACATAAAAATGTCAAGACCGTGTAATATGGTGGAGCGTCCCTTTCGTGCTGCCTGAGCCGCACGCTGATTCCGTGTCACACTCTTACTGTCTAAAGTTGTAATTCCAGTAAGTTGCAGACATTACAAACAGACAGACAACGAAATTATTATATTTAAATATATTTTTTCTTATCGAATATGATTGCCCTTATGCGTTATGTCAATTTAGGCGACTCACGTACAGGTGTCCAAACGGAACCAACAAGTATAAATAAAAACAATGTGTATTGTTTTTTCCACTACTTCCGCTAAACACTTATATTACAAAAATATTATAAAAGAAAATCAACGTGATGCAAAGAAAACATGGGAAATTATAAGAGAAATGACTTCTACACAAAATACTAGAAGCAATGATATATGTGATATGCTGATTCCAAATAAAAATCATGCTACTGAGGATAAGGCCATTACTGAAGTGCTAGATAATGTAAACGGGCATTTCGCTTCGCTTGGTAAAAATTTAGCACAAAATATTTTGTCTCGTCTAAAAACTACTGAAGAAAACCTTAAAACAAATTTAAATTCAGCAAATCCATATTCATTTTTCTTTGCTCCAACCTCCATTCATGAAATTGCTGCAATTATTAGTAACCTAAAGTCTAACAGTGCCCCTGGAAACGATGAGGTAACAGCAAAAGTAGTGAAGTATAATAAAGACCAATTAAGTAAGCCTCTTTGTTATATATTCAATCAAAGTCTCTCAACGGGTATCTTTCCAAATGCACTAAAACTGGCTAGAATCTGTCCAATATTCAAGGGTGGTGATCCCCGTAATCCGAGCCACTATAGACCTATATCGCTCCTAAGTGTTTTTTCTAAAATCTTAGAGAAGATAGTTAAAGTACGTCTTTTAAAATACCTGGATATTCACAAAATAATCTCCAACAATCAATACGGGTTCCAATCAAAACTCTCAACAGAAGATGCAATATGTCAACTAACGGAATTCTTAGTTACACAATTAGATAAAGACAAACGTTGTATTGGTATATTTTTGGACCTAGCCAAAGCTTTCGATACGGTGTCTCATCCACTGCTGCTGCACAAGTTATCAGCTTTGGGAATAAGGGGGACGGCTTTGGCGTGGTTTGAAGATTATCTAAATAACAGGGTTCAGGTAGTTAAATCGGGCGATCACTGCAGCAACCTCCATAAAACATCATATGGAGTACCGCATGGAAGTGTTTTGGGACCCACGCTCTTCCTCATATATGTCAATGAAATGTGTAACTCCAATTTAGAAAACGGTAAAATAATTTCTTTCGCAGATGACACAGTGCTTCTTTATCAAGATGATTCCTGGGAAGATGTTTTAAAAAAGGCACAAAGTGGATTGAATCGAATAACATCATGGCTTGACAAAAATCTACTAACAGTAAATGATTCAAAGACAAAATACATGTGTTTCTCCATCAGTAAAAGAACAGTAATAAAGCAGCCCAAAAATCTACTGATTCACACATGTCAATCAAAAGATAAACCCTGTGATTGTACTAATCTGCAGACAACGGAAGATATACGATATCTAGGTGTGTACATAGACCAGCATCTAAACTGGAGAAAACATATTTTGAATCTTACAATCCGAATAAGAAAGCTTGTTTATTTTTTCAAAGAAATTAGAGATGTACTCGACGCATCGACAAGAAGAATAGTATACTATGCACTGTGTCACTCACTCATTAATTATGCAACTGTCAGTTGGGGGGGTGCAGCTTGTACTATATTAGAATCACTAAGCAAAACCCAGAAAATGGTATTGAGAGTTCTTCATAAAAAGCCATTTCGTTTTCCTTCAGAAGAACTTTTCAGAGAATGTCACGTCCTGGACATCAATCAAACATATTTACTCAACACTTTAAAATATTTTTTCCGACATAAACAAGATCACCAACAAATAACTCACTCACATTCAACAAGGGCACAGGTGAACTGCAACTATCTTGTACCAAAATTCAAAAAAACTTTTTCACACAGATTTCACCTCTTCCAAGCACCAAAAACATTCAATACTCTTAACACTAAACTTAAAACATGTAGCCATAGTCTCGCGTATTTTTCTTCTAAAGTGAAACTCTGGCTGCATGAAAAGGGAAGGAAGCATGCCCAAAACCTATTAAAAGCCATCATATAAACTAAATTTAAAATATACTATTCCTACAAGAACATTTACTGTCACTTACTGTCTTACTGTTACTGTCATCCTTTTAAATACTTTTGTTTTATTTTATTTTATTTTATTAATATCCTATTCAGATCATTTTTTTCACTTACTGTCTTACTGTTACTGTCATCTTTTTAAATACTTTTAATTGTTTTATTTTATTTTATTAATATCCTATTCAGATCATTTTTTTCACTTACTGTCTTACTGTTACTGTCATCTTTTTTAATACTTTTAATTGTTTTATTTTATTTTATTTTATTAATATCCTATTCAGATCATTTTTTTCACTTACTGTCTTACTGTTACTGTCATCTTTTTAAATACTTTTAATTGTTTTATTTTATTTTATTTTATTAATATCCTATTCAGATCTTTTTTTTCACTACTGTCTTACTGTTACTGTCATCTTTTTAAATACTTTTAATTGTTTTATTTTATTTTATTTTATTAATATCCTATTCAGATCTTTTTTTTTCCTTTGTCTATAATATAATTAATTAACACCATTATTAAATTGTAAACATTTAATTATTACTATTACTTAATTTTAATTGGCAATAAGATTTATTCACAAATGTTATATAAATAATAAATATTCTTGAACATTATACTACTGGAAGAGCACTGTCTGCTATAATACAGTAAATTACTAGTGTAGCAGGCAGGGCGTCAAATCAATTTAGTGTTTACTTGCTGCCAAGACACTCAACAACAATGAAAAAAGCTTCGTTAAATTTTGTAAACACTGTAAACATTTGTAACATTGAACATTGAATAAACATTTGAATTTGAATTTGAATTTGAATTTTAATTGGCTAATATAAGTATTTTCCAATACTTATATTCACTACTACAAGTTTCGGAAACCTCCGTTTCCTTCTTCAGGTGAGTGTAGACATAAATGTGTGTGAGTGAGTTTATAATCCAGTGGAAGTGGAGGGGCCAAAAGTGAACGCAAATAAAATTAAAATTTTAAATAAACGTCCTTGAGGTAAAATTTTATGAAAATGATCATAATTATTATTATTATTATTTTTTAAATAGAGATGTGAACACGGAATACGTGTCACATCAATATTCTTACTATTTTCAAACTAAGCTAAACGCTTGTGCTATGAAAATAGGACTAACTTGCTAGTCTGGAGTGAGGTTCGAACCCGCAACCTTTGGATCACGAGGCCAGTGTCCTAACCACAAGACCAATAAGCTACTCTTTAATAATAATAAAAATAAAAATAAATGATTAATTTTTACTATTAATGATTTCATAACTACCAACTCTTTAAGATAAAAACGTCAAACTTCAAACACTATTCAGATTATAATTACCTCTTGAATTCAATAGATATTTTTAATACTAAATTGAAGAGTATTGTCATATGGTGAGGCAGACACTAGAAACTCGTCCCTCTCCCTGACCATGTGCATTATATACATTACGAATCCTTTTATGTTTATGTTAAAGTTAAATTAGGAACAATCCGTTAAATGATTGTTTTATCTGTCATACACATCAAATTGACTTATATATAATTATGCCTTATCTGTGTCCTTTTTAATCTTTTAATTGTGGGAGACATATAACTATTTTTTCTGTATTTTGTCTTACCAAGCAATTATGTCTCTCTGTTGGATGATCGCATAAAATAAAATAAAATACATTGGTATTAAAATGTGGTAGTTTTAATTAATTGTTGTTGTTGTTGTAGCCGGGCCTCGTGATCGAGGATCCCCTCGCCATTCTAACTTAGTTGTTGCTGCGCCTCTCACGAACTTTTCCATGGGAAAATAGCCCTATTCGAGAGGCACACTCTCTCCCGCATACTTCACAAAGGAAGCGGCCAGATTGCGCTGGTCGGTCCCGTTGACGCATGGTTGCGGCTCGCTACTCATTTTTTACTCGTCTGGCCGCCGCAACACCATCGTTTTAATTAATATGAAAGAAGACTCATCCCAGAAATTATACCCCTTGAAATTGAATTATTTGCACCCCGTCGCAAAACGTTTATTTATCCTCTCGGAAGTTTGGTGCTAAAGATCGGTAGATATTAATTGGTAAGTTTACTTTGCGTATAAACATGAAGGAAAACTCGCTCAGCTATGTACTTTTATTTACGCGAATTCCAAGTTTCATCTACGCTTCCAAGATGTCACAAGGCATTGTATTAAAAACTCAGACCCATCTTTAACATAAAATGCTAATCCTCTTTTCTTTGTCGGAACAGAATAAATTTTTAAATATATTTCTTAACTTCTTATAGTTTGATTTTGCCATGACTGTCTATTTTACAATACACTTAATAATTACAATATTTTTTACATTTCAAATGTTTTCGAGAAGGTTTTCGTCACTTTCAGGCTGTTCCATGCATCTCCAGAATGTTGTAGACAATCCTAGAGTGCTGTAGGTTATTTTAGAGTATTCTAGTGTTGTGATGTATTACAAGGGATTCGCCTACGTAATTCATTTCATACTGAATTATTTTATGTCGTTAAATAAAATGCTTAATAAGATGCGTAAAATGTTGAAGTCACTGCTTCCAAGCTTGTCAATAATATGGATTCAGTAAAGCCATTTTGGACGCAGTTGAGAAGCTCATATTAATTATTATTTTACATATATTACAAATATACTCCTGAAAAGTTAGTTATCAGTCACTGTAGACGACGCTAATCACTATGACTGCGCTGAAATATTAAATATTTTTAAATCAGTGTTATCTAAAATATTTTAATATATCAAAAGTGGATCTGGTGAACATCAATCAGTTATACACTCTGTGACCAATCAGTAATGGGGAGCGGTTTTTTGCATTTCTGAAAAAAAGCAAGATAACGAACGCGAGAATACATCTTATTCACTAAATGTTTATAAATTTAAATCCACAGAAAATAAATTATTTTGTCTAGAGTAATTTGAAGAATAAATTAATCATAACTCGAAGACTGAAAAAAAATAATTTATTTTTAATTTTGCAGGAGTGAACCCAGTCATTGATAATAAGATTAAATACGACCAATTTCAACTGCGTTAGTTATTTACTTGTGACATATTTTCATTTTACTCGTATGTTTTTGATTTTTTTTAATTTGTTGAAGTTTGGTTATATTCATTATTTCAAAAACTTTTTTTTTGTTTGATTTAATATTTGGTTACACGTAACACATTTTATTTATTTTCTTTTATATATACAATATTATATATAATATTGTTTAAATTTTGCATAAAATAGAATATTCCCTTTGCACTGTAACCTAAAATATGATTTTATCGACATATTACCTTATTTTTCTTTTACGGCATTCCACGCAAAGAGAGTATAATACACCACACTACAATTATGTTATATTAAATCAATCACGCTCATTGATTATGGAGACCTAAACACGATTTTCACGATTAATATTTCAAGATCTGGTCTATCTAGTGACTAGATAGACCAGATCTTGGTGTATTGGATCCTTAACATTTTCTTAACGATAATAAAAAACGGAAAACAATAATAAAAAGTTTATTAAAAACCAACTGACAGATGGATAATGATTGTAGAAAAATATGAAATTAATTGATTAAAATTATAACGTATTTTATTTTTTGATTTTTTCTACCCGAAAAAAAAAACTGTTCTTATGGAACTATATAGAACTATGTATATTGAAATGGACTAAAGGTAAGTAGTTTAATACTTCACCGTCGATGAGAAGTTCTGCTACTCTTGAAGCTTGAGTAGAATAATACATTTTATACATTTAATCTTAAATAGAGTAAATAAAGTTTCATTTCACTCATAATGATCATTAAGAATAATCTCTAATCACTCATCCCATCAATAAACTAAATTCATTCGGTAATCTAAATACCTATCGTACGTATTCTATAAAGTAAACTTTGTATGTAGGACTTTGAGAAATGTGCTGACGAGGGGTCGTCACATGGCTTTATTTACAGATATTACTTATCTAAATCTTAATCTATAGATAACTGTCTCCGATTCTTAGCAAAAACTATTATCTTGAATGGGAATTCCACATATCTTATTTATCTTTCTTTTTTATCTCTATTTTGGCGCCTGCCTACAGAAATAAATTGCTCGTTAATTGATTAAATATTCAATAATATACTTTCATTCTTATCAATTACTTTTATTTGATCGACATTTAACTTATAACTTTGCTTCAAATTCTCATGATATCCTGAATTTTAATCGACGATGGACGTATGGGAATGTATGTAGAACAGACAGATGTGTTTAGTTTTATAAATCGACGGCTCCTACGTATAATATCGTAACCCACATATCGACGATTTTGAGTTATGTTGTGTATTTCATATGTATTTAATTATGTCTTTAATTCCAAGAAAGAAAGAAAAATATTTAGCAATAAATAACGTTTTTTATTAAGTTTTTTTCTTTCTTGGAATTAAAGATATAATTAAATAAATACATATGAAATACACAAAAAACTCAAAATCGTCGATTTGTGGGTTACGATATTATACGTAGGAGCCGTCGAAATATTGTCACGAAATAGTAGCATCAGATAGAATTACACACTATCAAAATCTTTCGAATCTGGAATCGACTGCGCTATTCTCGTAAACTCAGAAAACATCGAAAAAACTTAGAAAATATACAACCTTCTCCGCTATATAAAATTTAAAAAAATATGTATTTCTACTTTTTTCAGCGAATAAACTGACGTGAAAGCAGACAAAAACGCTGTTTTTATATGTAAAGCCAAACTTCAAACAGCTTTCCTGTAAAATTCATTTTTGCAGATGTCTTAGTTATATATTTCGTCAATATATTTTTACTGCGATTTATTAATAGTTGCAGTAAAAATTCGTTAATATATGATTATTAATTAATTATGAAATATAATCCACATTGCAAAAAGATATAAAGTTATAACAGAAATATGTTTAGTCATGTCATTCCGCGCCCGGCTTGCTATTCTTAGATTTTTATTATCAAGTAGGACTCATGCTACCATTTTATTGTTTATTAGATAGTTCAAAAGTCTGAGTTACGTAAATATATAAAACACACTCATATTGATAGATTGACATTCTTAAGCCGTTATCGAGGAATTTAATCTTCGGCACGAACCAAAATACTACGTATATAATACAATAAATATTAATGTCCGCCTTCCGACCTTTAAACACTGGCATTTTTATCGAAGTATGCGACGTTCCTTATTTTAAATGAATTCAATATTTTCCCGGAAATCTTCGGAAATATCGACGTCCGCCGCAAGTCAGATTCCTCGTAAAATCTCGCAATCGGATATATAATAGCATTAGGATAGAAGCAGTCGATTCGAGCTGAAATAGTATTTTTTCTTTGATGTGAAGACTTTTATTCGCTACTTACGTACACATCTGATTTCCTCACGATCATCGCTCAGCGTAAACACAACTTTTTAAAAGTTTATCAACACCCATATTTATAACAGATCTATTTTTACAGTTCCTTCGCGCACGATCCACTTGTTTGAAATGAAAATCATTTTAAATCATGTAGTGATCGAAAAACGAATCATTTGTAGCGAATAGGTTTTTAATGTAATGAATTCAAATTAGGTTATACGAAACTGATTTTATTGTTTTAAGATGATTTATATAACAGTTTGCACCATGTGCGGTATTTTATTTATCATGATTCCAACTTGCTGAAATTGACCTCAAAAGTTAGGTGACGTGAAAAAAGGTCTATTTTTAAATAAAAAAATAAGTAAACGGCGAACGTGGAAAAACATGTCAAAATTGACTTCAAAGTTCGCTGACGTGAAAGAAAGGTCAAATTTTAAATAAATAAACGGCTAGGTTGTTGGCCTGACGTGAAAAAAAGGTCTATTTTAAAATAAATAGATAAATAAATAAATGGCTAACGTGAAAAAAGGTATATTTTTCAATAAATAAGTAAATCTTTATTCCAGTAAGTGGGGAGGTTTGTGCAGTCCCACACATTCCATATAAGAATACATACATTAAATTATGATACATGCGATATACAGAAATATAAGATGATTTAAATAGGATAAAGAATAAAAAGGACATACAAAGCAAGAAAGACATGGTGTGAAGCGAAAGAGTATAATACAGCAACAAATAAAATATTTACATAAAAAAATTGTATATACCAACTCGTATTTATATGGTATTAATAAATATGACGGATGCCGACAGTTCGATAATATCTCTGAGATTGCTTAACAAGATGAATAAACAAAGAAAACGTAAAGTTAACGGCCATAATTGGTAAATGAATATAAGAAAATAAAAAAAATGAAATTTTGGTTATTTATTTCACTGAAGTATTTTGCTTTTTTTGCTTTGGCGCTTTTTATAGGGACGCCTTCATTTGTTATAATATAATAAATGTATTTCATTATTCATTGAAATAGCAGTTACTTTATGGTGCAACATGATTATTTTAATTTACACCAAATTAAACTTTGTAATACACACACCTTGAGTTATATTTAAAACTACTATAGTATGAGAGGAGCTACTAAACAATTCGACCTGTACATGTGAATACATTTCAAAAAAATATATGTTTTAAAAATTTTGTCTGGGATTCCCTAAAATAATGTGTTAATGTAGAAGAATGTTTTGTATAAGTCGTAGAGTGATGAGAACACTGTTTGGATGCATGGCGGCAATGTAAATATTTTGCAGGCTTGGAATCCCGCGTGCCGGGGAGGGCTCCAGCATCCTGAATGAGACGTTCCTAGAGATGAATAAGCCGAGGAATGCGCATGGTCTGTGCCCCTCACCTGTTGACCAGGTGTCGGCTTTTCAACCTTAGTTTGCCCTGATGCGAAAAATCCCAATTACAATAATTTCGTTGTCTGTCCGTCCGACCGTCGCAACTTCATGTAACTTCTTTATAGTATTTTTTTTATTTTTTCTTATATATTTCCCTCTCATTGGCTCCTTATAAAAGAAGAAGACACATGACAACAGAATGAGATGATCATACCAATGTTTATCCCGGTTACACTACATATTTTAATATAGAAAGTATGACACCTTTGCAGCCCTCATAAGATCCAGGGTGGCGGGAATGAGGGAAAGGATAAACAGCTCCGAGAATATCTTTATCCTGGAAGCCCGCCTTACTCCAGCATCCAGCATTGATGCATATTAGAGAAAGATATTAGCCCTTCATAATCGAAATGCCAGCTCGCTAAAACCGTTATTATAATAGGTATATATCTTAACGTTAATACTTACTTTTTTCGCTTCGCACCGAATCTCATTTTTTTTCTTCTTTTAAACGTCCTATTTATTTACGAATGCTAACTTGTTTGTTTTAATAATTATTAATTTAATACTTACTTTTTTGCTCCGCAACATGTCTATGTTAATTTGTATGCCTTGTTTATTTGAACAATTCTTGCTGTATACCTTATTTCTTTATATATTTTACTTATTATGTACCTGAATATGATAATTTCTGTGTACCTATATATCCATATCCTCTTATATTTTTATATATCTCTTGAATCATAATTTAATATATGTATACTTATATGGAATGTATGGGACTGCACTGACTTCGCTACATACTGGAAAATAGTTTTAATATTATTATTATTATAATTCTGTTTGAAAATCTGTGCCTGATAGATAATATTCACAGTGAATCACTATCATTCCTCGCACTCCGGAAATTCTTCAATGAAAAGTCGGTACATGCGGATGGACCAGCTGTGAGAGAGATGATCTAACGCAGACCTTATTATTTGCGGCGCGAACTTAATAAAAACGATAAATAATCTTCTCTAGTTCCTCAAAATATATTATGCACTGAAAATATTTTTCGAATAACGTAGCTGATCTTACTCATTCAGACATGTTATCGAAATAATAATTTGCTTAATGTATATTACAGATGTCTCACAGAGACGAAACTGTAGTTTTTTATGGGAAAGTAGGTATAGAAGTCTTTTTGGGTGTACTTAGGACTTATGACCTATCGTATGGTTGGCTTAAGTGATTACTTTACACAATGTAACATTTGCCATTTCCACCCGATAGAATATACCATGCCTACTAATTTTTTGGAAGTTGTAAATATTTGAATTACATGCCACACTTCATATATGCATTGTAACAACCTTTCCATGCGGCCTGTACAAAGCCATTTTCATTCCTCTAAATCCCCACAGATGTCGTTAATGTCACTAATGAGAAAATCTACAATTGATTTTTACGGAATTTTTGAAAGCAATATACTTTTTCTGTGTAATTAAATTCATCCGAATTACTAACATTACACTAGGATATGCCAGGAAATATTTTTTCCTATTTTTTGTTAAATTCCTTTTTTACCAGTATTTTCATTCAGAATATAATACTGTTCTGAAAGATTTGAACAAACTCAAAATATTCTGAATAATTTGCTTGTTCAATAAATTTATTTTATTTACGCCTCAAATATAGACATATATAGGTATAATAGCCGGCAAACATCTTGAACAATGGCTTAGCCGCGCAGAAGACAAATTTTGGGTCTCAGGGGTGAGATAGTATGGAGGGTGCATGCGCAAATTTCCTCCACTACGCCGAAAATTGTTCAAGATGTTTGCTGGCTACTGTACCGTCTGGTTGGAATTTTAAGGGGTATTCTGCCATGCGTACACGCTGTATGTACTGCCAACACATCGATTCGAAACTTCAGCCTGAAAGGTCACATACGCACGGCGCAAAACCCCAGAAAACCCTAAACGGAGCAATCTGAATGGTCATGGTTACCTCAAGATATGTGAAATTTCAGCCAAGCTTGCATATTGCTAAGAACTGAACACACAAAATCCTGCAATCAAAGTACATAATTTTCTATGTAATAATGTCCGTCTTTAACGCTTCCAGATGGCGCAAATAATTATGAGGTATTATAAAATAATTTGATATCCATAGTAAAAGAATACTTAATTCTCTGTTTAACGATGTTCTTCAGTAACGCTACCAGATCGCGTAAATAATAAGGCATAAAATAATATAAAGCTTAATTCTCTTTGCAACAATGACCGTCACTAACCCCACCAGATGCAAATAATAACGAGGTAAAAAATAAAAAATATGCATTGTTCTCCGTGTAATAATGTCTGCCACGAACGCTTTTAGATGGTGCAAATAATAATGTACAAAAATTATTAAAACTATCATTATTCTATATGTAACAATGTTCGCTATCAAGAACCTACGCTGCACTAGATGGCGCTGTTCTCACAGCCTTATCTCGCGGCTGAAATGTATAGTAAAAGTCATTGACGTATTATAATATAGACACGTTATTCCCATACTAGCCGGCTTTCAGATGTAGCAAATATCGCATTGAAAGAGACAACACATCACAGCACACTTATTTCACAAACGCTCTGCGTGTAGACAGAAAAATCAGGTAATTTGAAGTCACGGTGACTAAAATAAAATAAAAAAAATAAAAAATACTCATTCTTACAAAACGATACTCTGTTCCTTTTTCCCCGGGACTTTTTTTCGGCGTAGCTTCTCGCCCGATCACAAAGAAGGTCGGTTCGATAACGAATGTAAGTAAGGCAATTACCTTACTTGTGAGTTGCCAAGATTTCACGCTTGTAATGTATCTACAGTTTATTATATCATTGGTAAAAGTACGTAATTTCTGGCGGGTTATGGCGAGAATTGCATAAAATTTGCAACCACTCCCATTAGTACTTGTTCTAACTAGTACTTTCTTATTTTTTCCCTCGGGGGAGTGACTATTGTACTTTGTTTAACTGTCCACGGTGCAAATTTGTGCTCATTTTCATTTCATATACTTAGCTTTGTCTTCACCTCATTTTCTTTCATAATCTATAGTTTTATTTGTATTTCCTCACATACTTATACGTATACCATGTATCAACTCTCATTCAAATTCTTGTATTGTTTACTATTGTTGAAAGTGAAGCGGTTTTGAGTGAACGCCTCCTCGCGCTGCTTGTACTCATATGAATTTAAGTGGCGTGGGGAGGATGACCACTTTAACATTAAAAAATGCCAAATGGGGTGGCGAAAGTTTAGTGCCGATATATTTTTTCATTTCGTTACGTTTTTGCTACCAAACTTATAATATTTACACTTATTTTAAAAAGTGTATTGAAAGATTACTAGTATTTGTCAGATTGGACTTAAATACGTTGATTGTATTTCAGTTATTGATGAGATGAGATAATAAACTATTATGTAAAAAATTATTATATTATGCTTTACTTAACCTGTGCTATTTTTTATTGTATAATGATTTTTTAATTTTTTGCTTTTGATATATACTTGCTTTTTACTTTATATTATATTTATCTTTAAGTATTGTACACTGATATGTATTTGCTTTCCACATTATTAATTAAAACTTAACCCGACCAAAACTGAGTTCCTTTGGACAGCTACCCAAAGACGCCATTACCTGTTGGAAAAACTCGCAATTTCTATTTCAAATATTTCTGGAATTATATCAAATATCGATATAATTCCCGAAACCAATACCAAACTACTTGGGGTCTACTTGGATTCGAGTTTGTCTCTTATTATCTTAAATCTATTCGTAAAAGTGTCCCAACAGAAGCAACAAAATTTTTAATAAACCCATACATTATCGCTCGCTTAGACTACTGTAATGGTATCTACGCACATCTCCCGAAACAGGAAATAAACAAACTACAATCGGTATTTAATGCCGCTGCAAGACTCATTATTGGCGTATCAAAGTCTTTGCATATCTCACACCATCTTCAAAATCTTCATTGGCTTAAATGTCCAGGGAGGATTGAATATAAGTTATGCCTCACAATATTCAAGGCCAATCACAACATGGCCCCTCAATACATTACCGACTTCTGCATTCCATTTTTCGCAAATAACAGACACAACTCTTCTCTCAGCATCAACATCTTATACAACTCACGACTCACGACATTAAAAATCCTTAAAGTCTAAAAATTCTCTATACATCACTAGTACAAAGTATATTGGAATATTCTTCAGTTATTTGGTCACCTTATTACACAACACATGTTACGAGAATCGAGAGAGTGTAGAAAAAGTTTCTACGTATTTTGTCATACAAAGCTGGTCAACACAATAACCTTCACAGCTACGAAGATCGACATGCCTTTTTCAAGATGCACAAACTTGAGCCCCGACTTAAAATATCCGATCTCGTTGTGCTACACAAGATTCTCAGCGGAGCTATTGATTCTCTTTCGCTATCTGATATAAATTTGCATGTTAAACCCCGTATAAGAAACCCGGAGTTCTTTAGAATAAGTCAGCACACTAAAAATGTTGGTTACTTTTCTCCCATCACAAGGTTGTGTCGCACATATAATATGTATTGTGCTGACCCTAGCATTCATGCTGATATTCTTGCAGATTACCTTATCATCGTTCAAAAACTCACTCATACACAACATCCATTTTCTAAACGATGACCTGAACCTATAGATCCATTAAATCAATTATTTATTAAATATTAATCGCACTACATTCAAACACTAAATACACAATACACATAAATGTACATGTAAAATATACTTAAATGCAAAAATACGTGTTACTAGAGCGTGCCGAAGACACTTGTAATTGGGATAATGGGCATAGTCTTCACTTATAATGTTTTATTATTAGAGTATTATGTACCTATTATCCTGTTAGTGTCTCTAACAAATAATAAAAAATAAAAATAAAATTAAAAATTAAACAAAATAGTTAAGTTGAAATAACTCTTCGCTCAGCATCAACATCTAATACAAATAGGTTAGTTGAAGTAAATCGCGTTCACAAACCCAATTTCGGTGACCGTGCTTTCGCGGCGGCTGGACCAAATTTATGGAATAAACTACCAAATAAACCGAGACAAACAAACAGCTTACCACAGTTCAAAAAACAACTAAAGACACATTTGTTTAGACAATCATATAAAAACCTATAGAATCAGACCGTTACAACACTACCTAATAATTCCCATTCCTAGTATGCACTCCGTGAAAATACTTAATTATTTCTGGCACTCCCAACTGTTTAAGTTTTAAATGTTAATTCCATTTTTTCCATGACGTGTAGTAAATAAGTGTTTTTTTTACCAGTAAGTTGTTTTATGTGAAGCGCCTTTGAGGTGAATACTCACGAAGAAAGGTCTATATAAATAATCCAACTATTATTATTATATTTTCTTGTTTGTATTTCATGAGAAATTACTATGTTTTGTTAAAGCATTCATTCGTCTTATGTACACTTTACCTTATTGCTTGAAAAAACTCTAAAGCGTGTTAATTAGTAAATAAATACATAAATAAAATAAAATCATACAGGTATTCTGTTCTTCTTATACCAAATAAGCTGTGTGAATCGCAAATAAAATAGGTGTGTACAAATATGTAAGCCAGGTCCCACCAGGAAATAATGCATGGGTGTAATGGAAAGTCATCGAAGTGTGATTGTTTATATGAAGCGATATTTCTAATTAATGTACTACTAAGTAAATATAGCCCCGAGCAAACGTAGGAGACACAAAGGTCGGGGGCGACTTTTAAACGGTACACCTGGTGCGACTAAAATTTCACGTGGTATGACTAACATGACACGTGTTAAAGGAGGTCAGTACGAGAGCCTTAACTGTAAATAATCAACGTCTTTTATTTATTTGGTCATCCGACAGGAAGACATAAATACAAAGCAGGAAAATAATACAAGAGTAGTTATATCTCACTCCAGACTAGCAAGTTTGTCCTATTTTCAAAGCACAAGCGTTTAGCTTAGTTTGAAAATAGTAAGAATATTGATGTGACACGTTTTCCGTGTTCGCATCTCTATTTAAAAAAAATGTCGCCCATAATTATAGGGCGACACAGTTACGATAATAAACACAAATCAACATATACCCGCCAGCATTCAGCATTGATGCATATTGGAGAAAGATACTGGCCCCCCATAATTGACATGCCACAGCTCGCTAAAGTCGTTATTATATGATATATTTATATACATATATTTTTATATGTTAATACTTATTTTTTTCGCTTCGCACTTTATTTTTTTTTTCTCTTATACATCTTATTTAATAATGCTTACTTTCTATGTTAATAATTATTACTTTAATACTTATTTTTCACTTCACACCTTGTCTTTCTTACTCTGTATGCCTTATTTATTTGATTATTTTTGCTATGTGGCTTATTCCTTTTTATATCTTACCTATTATGTACCTGCATCTAATAATCTCTGTTTACATATCCATATCCTCTTTTATTTTTTTATATCGATCTTATTATATGTATACTTATATGGAATGTGTGGGATTGCACTAACCTGGACTGAGATATTGGAATAAAGTTTATTTATTTATTTATTTTAGATGTACACTATATACAAGATATATTCTGTAGGTAAGTAGGAATGAAAGTTTTTTTGGGTGTTCTTAGGGATTACGGCCTATCGTACGGCTGGCTTCAGTGATTACTTTACACAATGTAATGTTCACCAATTCCACCCATGACAGATTACATCAATCACTACCGTCACGACATCTATAGTTACCACTCGCGTCTTTAGTTTGTGGTATCGCCTGCTATTTGTGGCTTCGCTTTTGCTTCGAAGTACAATGTACATGTCAGTACTGAGATGAATGCCAATTAGATTAATTTTCATTTAATGAAACAATTGGATTAGTGTGCGTTGAAGCCTGTTCCAAAAACATGTAAAACTTTTATTTTAATATTTGATTATATGATATGTTGTCGGAGATCTCGTAGAAGATAAAAAAACTTAACCAAAAAAATTAAGTTTTTATTATACTTCCTTTCAATTAATTTAATCAGATTTGGTGCCTACTGCACGAGTCGGGGCCATAACTCATTTGTATTGATTCTAATTTGAAAAAAAAAAAATTTTTTCGAAAAATCCAAAATTATATCATAATTATTAAATTCTTTTAAACGAAAATTTGTTAGATCATTTTTATCGTCGCCACAAGTCCGCCTACAAAGTTTCAGCTCGATTAGATCACTGGAAAAGGGTTAAAAATCGTTCCAAAGTTTTTCCGGCAGACAACAAACCGAAGACGCTACGAGTTAAAAGAAAGGGAGTAAAAAACTAACCCATAAAAACCTAGTTTTTATTATACTCCCTTTCTTTGTAAAATATAACAAAAATTAAATACGAATTAAAACATATAACATAACACTAAACTTACAGTAATTTAATATATTTCTAAAATGACAGATGTTTTGACTTTGAAGACACTTCATGCTTTGAAGATTAAATTCTAAAAACATTAGTCAGTCAATTTAGATTTTCGAAATTCATAGTGAAGTACCTATTACGTATAACGACGGAGTAATTCAAATTTAGAAAATATTCCGCGACGTTATCGGGCCGCCGTTGCTAGTAATAAACTTTTGTAATGATTCCAATTTGAAAAAAACCATTAAAATTTCTAAAAACCGAAATTATATTATAATTATTAATTTTTTTTAACGAAAATTTGATAAATCTTCTTGATCGACGCCACGAGTCACCAAACCCAAACCGGCCGTTCAACGCATGTTGCTACAGCTGCCTCTCCGTGGAGCGCCAAAAAGATATACTAGGGCTTAGCAAAGAACCGACCCAATGTTCCGTCATTGTTGACGGGTTGCAGCTAGTCCTAAATAATCGCATTAAACTTTATCTGGTAATTACATACATATTACCTGATAAAAATATCAGTTAATTTACAGCTTGTATGATTTATCGGTACCTATCAGCTTTGCAGACAATGAGATATTCATATAAATGTGCTTATTCTGTAATGATTATCTAATTTGATATATTTGACACAAGCGAATTCCTTCGTAATCATTAATTCAGTACAGACTATTTATAATATTTGTCATCTGTTAACAAAATTATTTATTTAGTAAAAACACTGAATTCTAATATTTTGACTATTTTGTGTTTCTTAAAAGTTCGAAATATATTTGTGAAAAAAGAACACCACTTCCTTTATTTTATTCATTATCATTGCAAAAGACGTTAATTTTTGTGTTTGTTTTTTTAAATTATTTATTTTTAATGTAATTATCTCTGACTGCGATATAGCATACTAGATAATATACGATAAGTAGAAATTGGCCCGTATCTATACAAGTCGTTTGCACGAGGAAATTATATTTTATAAAGTTAACATTATTCATAATTTCATAATTAACCTCATAATTGACACATACAAAATACATGACCGTTTTGCTTACATGAATTATTGTAAGTTAATTTTTTCATCTGAACTTTCTATAGTTATAATATTTATTAAGGCTAGTAATTATCTATGTGTAAACATAGATAATTACTAGCCTTAATAATAGTAATAGTACAAAAATATTGTACAAACAAAAATATTTTTTTAAATATTTCAAATAAACTACCTACTTTAATTTGTCTTGTCTATTATTATAATTTTTAATTAAAATTTTTGATGAAAACTCATTCTTTTGTGAAGATTCAATTTTTCTATGAAAATTTTTTAAAAAGTTTCCGATATATAGATTTTTAAAATGGATTTTGCATTATTGATTAATTTAACTTATTTTTTTAGTATTTACAAAAATATTCTCGTACCAAATTTAACTATTTTGTTATTTTTTGAGAAATATGTTTTAAATTAAAAATAAATATTTAATAAATTTGACACCGTGAACAGAGTTTCAATTAAATTAAAATATACATAAAATAAATAATTACTGCAATTATAAATTTTGCATTCCATTACGCAATACTTCTACACACATTGAATAGATTGACGGGAAATGGATTATGTCCACCGCAGTTTTCCTGCAAATATTTAAAGGGGCGTGTCTCCAAAATCACCTGCCTTTAAAGTTCCATTTTAATAGGCGCCCGTAAAACGCTGCCAGGGCGTTCTAACGACAGGGGAAGAAACTGTCTCACACGATTGGCCGCCCTTATCGCGAGCCGGCGCAGGCGCCGCGGCGCCTACTTAAGCCTTAGTCACCGCCGCGGCGCGTCAGTCGGCCCCTATCCACAGGCCTCAGCTCACATACACCTGAAGGCGGGAATACTCATTCATACTTCATTTTATTCAAATACGTTCGCTTTAGTACTTCGTTAGTGATACGCGCGTTTTTATGTGATATAAGTTTAGTTGTTAGAAGTAATTTGTACATATAAATAGTTATTTCGAATAATATAAGTATAACGTATTTAAAAATTAAGTTTTTCCATGACGAAAAAAGTTTCTGAAAAACAACATTCCAGAAGATAACATTTTTAATGAATTGACTCATTTTATTGGTATGTACAATATTTTTTAGTTAGGAATGTACTTAAATATAATTAATTTTTCTTTGTACGAAGAAGAAATGTATAGGAAAATCATATTCTATGAAGGGGTGATAACTACGTATATCTAAGGATATGAAACGCGTTTTTAGTAGTAAAACTAGTAGCTATTTTTATTATAAAATCTGATTTGTATATGCAACTAGGTGCAGTAATGACTATATTAAATTCTGTGTCTTTCTGAAAAACTGTAGATTTGCTTGCAACGGAAGTATTAACATGAAATTGTTATCTTTCAATTGTATGATTACACACATTAGGAGGTGTGTCTTTTTTCAACAATATGCACAATAAGAATTCAACAATGATAAGGATGAATTCAAACGATGCGACAGTTTTTTAGTAAAAATGTTTTAGTATATGTTTTTGAAAGTAGTTTTGATCCATTTTTGTGTGTATATAATATAATATATCATTATCGATGTATTATTTTCATATATACAAGATGCATATCTGAGTATATCACATAAATTGCTTGATTAAAATAAAACGGATAATAATTTTGAAATCGTAGATAAGTTTCACAGGAACATGAAGTTGTTATTTATTTGTTCTTCAGGAGTTTATTTTAATCTTGCTTAAGTTAATCGCGCATTTTACGCTTATCAATTAATGTATTTTTAAATGTTATCATTAGTCGATTAGATTAAAGTGCATTACGTAAATTAAATTCCCTGCAAATCAAGTATTTCTCTTTTTTTTCTCTTTCTCTTTTTTAGTCCGAGAATAGAGGAGTTTCTCCATTCGCGGACTATTTCATTCCCAGGACTCGATTCCCATCTTTGGTTCATTCCGGGGATCTCGGGACTTGTGATATGTCGATTAAAAATTTTATGAAATGAAAGATTTTATGTTGTTTTTTAATAAACATTATTAATTTTATTTCTATTAAATTGTTATTGTAAAATAAACATGTATTACTATTTCTTAATAAAAATTCAAATATAAGAAAACCTTAATATTAAAAAAATATATTAAAAAACTAATTTTAATGAAAATATATTGTATGTACAATTTAGATTGTATATACATATTTACTTACAATCAATCTATTATACATTAGATACACAATTTTATTTAAAATTACATCTGATAGCCAGCTCCTCGATTTTGTAAATTTTGAAAACCTCTCATTGTTTGAACTGATTTCGGTTTTATGGTCACCAGGGATGTGAATAATTTTTGTAAAGTAATTGTTCACCCTCCTGTAAATTGATGAGCTTTTTTCCCAAGTTCGAGTCCCGGGATTCGACATAAGAATTCCTGGTACTCGATGCATCAAGAACCCCAAGTATTCCCGGGAATCCATTCCCGGGTCGACCCGGGTCAGAAACCCTAATAGACAGAATGAACAATCTCATGTTTTTTGTATTAAATAAATATATTTAAAATTATGTCATTGTATGTATAAATAGTATATAAAAGCACGTATTTCAATTAGTCCACGTCAGTATAAGTAAATTCTTCAATGTGGTGATGTTTCGATGTTCTGCTTGGTGTCATCTTCAGAAAAAATTGATTCGTCTCAAAATATGAAGACTGTTTAACCTCAACTATAATAAATCACGTGATAAGTGTTCGCGACCAGTACTCGTTGCTAAGTCAGGAAATAAGTGATATAATAGGCTCTTGATTATCCGGAGACATATTATTTGAGATGCGGATCAATCGTCAAACAAAATAGTTTCGAATCGAATTATAGTAAATACATAAAAATTAATTTTTATTATACATTTTACCGAGAGATAGATGATTTATTTGCAAATTATTTACAAAAAATATAGATACACAGTATGCAAACTAAAATTATGCGTGGATTAATTTTTGGTCATTTTTTTAATATATTAGGTCCTTACATATGAAATTGGCGTTTAGTATGGGAGGAACATAAAGCCGATTTTTTTTATTATAATACATTTATTTAATCAAAGTATGTACCATTGCTATCTATGAACTTTTGCCATCTCATAGGTAGTTCATCGATCCCTTTACTAAAAAAACCATTCGGACGGGAATCAATAAAATCTTTGAAGGCGGTTTGGACTGCCCCATCGGAGTTGAATTTTTTCCTTTGCAAGAAGTTATCCAAATTTCGAAAAAAATGGTTAACTGTTGGGCAAGGTCCGGAGAGTACGGTGGATGTCTTAGACATTCCAATTGAAGCTCCTCTAATTTGTAGCCGTCTGTTGTGCAGTGTGTGGTCTAGCGTTATCATGAAGCAGCAGTGGCCTAGAGCGATTAACCAGCCTCGGTTTTTTAGCAGCTAGCTTTTCCATCATGGTTTGCAGTTGCTGACAATAGACATCTGCCGTAATCGTCTGGCCAGATTTAAGAAACCTGTAGTGAACGACACCAGCACTAGTCCACCAAACGCTCACAAGTAACTTTTTTGGAGTCAATTTTCGCTTAGGGCATGGTTTGGCTGGTTCGGCAGGGTTCAACCATTGCGATGAGCGCTTCCGATTATCGTACAGGATCCACTTTTCATCACAGGTAATGATTCGATTTAAAATCCCTTCATTATTGTGCCGGTTGAGTAATGCAACTCAGCAGTCCACGCGCGTTTGTTGATTTGCTTCACTCAATTCGTGAGGTACCCACCTTTCAAGCTTTTTCACCTTACCAATTTGCTTCAAGTGGATTAAAACAGTTTTATCACTAACACCGCAGCTTGCAGCTAACTCGGATTTGGTTTGCGATGGATCCGCTTCCACAATAGCCTTCAATTCTTCATTATCAACTTTGGTCTCCGGCCGTCCACGGGGCTTGTTCTGCAGGTCGAAATTTCCAGAACGAAAACGTTGGAACCAAAACGCACTGTGTTTTCTTTTGCGGCACCGTCGCCATACACATCATTAATCCTTCGAGCCGTTTCTGCAGCACTGGTGCCACGGTGGAACTCGTACTCGTAAATAACGCGATATTTCAAGTTTTTCATTTTGTAAACTGAGTGACGCAAAGAAAAAAACAATTGAGGAAAAAACAAATGAATTATAATTTTCAAAACACAAATACATGAGTAAATAGCTGTATAAATTTGGATTTGATGAATTCCTAACCAAAGAGAAGATATTTGAGATCAAATTTGCCAGTACGGCAAAACGCCAATTTCATATGTAAGGACCTAATATTAAGATTTCCCTGTTCCCGTACATAAGTTTTAACTTTGATAGGACAGAAGTGAAAAAAAATGTAACAAAATCAATAACATACTAAATACAAGATGTTAATAATAATAACTAGTAGCAAAAACTTCAGGGTAATATTCTTCATTTAATTTAATAATAAAAATTATTCTTTACGCTTTAGGTGTAACGCCGACAATTACGGAGATTATTAAGATGACATCAAAGTTTGAATTTTTTTTTATATTTCCGACTTATCTTTTGTAAAATATTATGATATTGATTTAAATAGAATATTAAAAATACACTCATTTGAAACATAGTTTAACGTTTTGCAAAAAACAACCCAGAATATATTTTTTTAAATAGAGATGCGAACACGGAATACGTGTCACATTAATTTTCTTACTATTTTCAAGCTAAGCTAAACACTTGTGCTATGAAAATAAGACTAACTTGCTAATCTGGAGTGAGGTTCGAACCCGTAACCTTTGGATCACGAGGCGAGTGTCCTAACCACAAGACCAACAAGCAACTCTTCATTATTGCAATTGTAAAATGCAAACTTGGATGATGTTTATTTCCATCTCACAAATAAAACTTTGCTGGATCACTAGTATATTGTAATAATATGATAACTTTCTAACTTTGTAGGTATATATTTTTAGTATGCTATTAAAAAAAACTTCAACGAATTTTTTACTGAACTTCTTCAACGAATATCTTTCCACATCCCAACTCGCAATAAAAGATATTCACCTACTTTCCATCTCCCCTTTTGTAAGACCAACTCCAAACAAAACTCCTTTATGTACAGATCCACAAATTCATTTAACACAGACTATCACCACATTGAAACTATCACCACATTGAAATTTTCAACTCAATGATAAGAAAAATAAAGCAAACAATATCTACACAACCGCATCCAAACTAATTCGTACAATTTATCTTCCCTTCTACTCCCGTCCCACATTCCCCTCCACCCTCTCCACTCGCTGTTAAAATAATTTTAAAAAATTGTTTTACTACGTAACACTTGTTCTAATAAATTACCATATTCTAATAAACTATATAAAGAAAACTATGTTCTAACAAATTACTATATTCAGTGAAAAATTTGTAATTGGTATAATTTTTTAATCCATTATTTTATATTTGTTAATATGTTAATATGCTGTTAATTTTCCCTAAAATAAATAAATTTAAAAAAACGATGTAAAATTTGATACTCATAAAAAAATCATTTTGTAAAATACTAATGAAAATTTTCTTTGTTCCAGGCATGAAAACTGCGCAACAATAGCGTACAAGAGAAATGACAATGGACGAAAAAAAATGCAGCGTGTTCTCACCGCACAAAAATTCAAGCGAAGAGAATGGACGGTAATTGAACAAATTTAAAATCTTTCGTAAAAAAGTGTTTTTGAAAGAAAAATAAACCTCTAAAATAGTGATATTTTCGGCAAGTGTCTGGTCTGTCGGGCAAGTGTAATGTCTCGCCTGAGCAGCGGATGACAGCGCGCCGGCCGAGGGGCACGTAGGGGCCGTGAGGGGTGTCGGGATCTGCGGCGCGGGCGGCGGGCGGCGGGCGGCGGGCGGCGGCGCGCATCGGCTGCGGGGCCTGCGCGCCCTGCACGGCTCCGTACCAACTACTATGCGAGTTGCACACCGCCTCGCAACTCTCATCGCGGTGAGTGCGCACCACCTTTTTAATGTGCATTTTTTAAATTTTATCTCTTGAATAAGGTTAAGGTTGTTGAATGGGAGCGAGCGTGGACTGTACTCGTGTGTGATGAAGGAGCGGGCACAGGAATTGACCGTTTTTGAATTGCGAGAAGGATGAGCTCAAAGACAAATATCTGCTCGCACGTGGGATGCTCATGTAGTGGTGAATACCGAATATCCCGGTATTGAAGCAATTTAGAAGATTTTTTAAAACACCCTGTACATCTACCCTGTACCGGAATAAATAAAATTGACTGTCAGCAGTTTTTTTGTAGGAATGTGATTTATGTTTCATAGTAATAAATACAAAATATTCAGGCCAAAATGTCCCAATATTAATAATTAAGTAGAAATTACATATTTAACTATAATTGGTTGTGGATATTTTATACGAGAACGGATACGTTTTTCCAAGAAACGATTCTCGACGTTACGTTGAATTCTTATTCAACGTCATCAGGAGGACGACCTTACCCGCGTAAGGTAGAGGGCGAACTGATTACTGCTTTTGAGGGCTCAAATTATGTGCACTTTGTTGTGGAGTCTTCACTTCTTCCACAATAGAGGTCGCCAGTGTGCAATATGTACTAGTTACGTCGGCGGACTTTACTGAGACGTCTCTCAAGGGTTGAATCAATGTCATAAAAACAGGGCGCCACATACTTGATAGTTTGTAACTGTCATCTCTATTGAAATTGGAATGTTTGTATATTTCAATAGACTCCCTCACTAATCCGGGTATAACGTGCGATTCTGTTGATAAGATTTTTGTCTTGTCAAATCTGATGAAGTGACAGAGATTCCCTTTGGATGCATGTTCGCAGATTGCCGATACATTGGAGTTGTTATTTTTAATTGCTCCAATATGTTCCTTCAATCGTGTAGCGATATTGAGTTTGGTTTTTCCTATGTAGAATGCTCCACAATCGCATGGCACTCTGTATATACCTGGAGACTCGAACGGTGTGTTATCTTTCACATTACCTAACATACGTGAGATCTTATTTCTTCGTCTTCGTGTGCCCTGTCGGGTCCCCCCGATGTCGGCGATCATCTGGGAGAAAGCTTCCTTATCCAGGGCAGTGCGGAATGCCGCCTCCTTCCGACCCCTCTGCGACCCTCAGTCTTCCCTTTCATGACGAGCTGAAGAAAGCAGTAATTTTATTTAAGAGACTAAATCCATTTTCTTTAATAAACAGGGCGAATCAACCAGCTTGTTCAAAATTTATAAGCGTAGCACAGATCTTGTATGCTTTTTCGATCCGATTAATGAATTTAATACTTCTTCGCCGAGATCAAGCATAAAATGAGAATTGAAAATGATGAAAATGAAGAAAGGGAGATGGGGGTAAATGGGAGCGAGCGTGGACTGTATGTGATGAAGGCGAGGGCACAGGAAGCGCGACTCGACCATTTTTGACTTACGAAATGGATGAGCTCAAAGACAAATCCATTTCTTCCGACAAAAAGTATTATTTAAGGTAAAAGTAAGTTACTTTTCCTGTTAAGGATATAGGTACAACAGAATCAGTAGATCGTCAGAAAAAACAGGGTGAAACTGGGTGAAAACAGGAAGAAATGAAAGCTAGTCCACAATACTTTACAGGTGGATTCCTGAATTTATCACGAGTCGAAAATTTTCAAGCAACTGTGACCTAATATTAATAGTTATGGAGATTTTCAAGATTTTTCAATATTTCTGCAAATTTTTTTCATTTATTTTTTATTTATTTATTGCAAAAAGGTGAAGTATCATTACAGTAACTTAAATCGATTACGAAAAAATCATTTGTTTAAATAAAATAATAAAAACTCCGATGGCATTGTTGTTATCATTTTATTTGACTTTTATTAAAGGGAATGAATTTTTCATATTATATATACGTTACTTTAATGATAGTTGAACGTGTTGAAAATATAAGTCAGAAATATTTTTTAAAAAAATGCAAACTTTGATGTCGCATATTGATATTAGGTCATGCTAGAACATTTTCGACTAAAGTATTGTGGACTAGCTCTGTTACACCCTGTATATATGGCATCCTACATAATATTAATGCCGAAACATTGAATAAAAACGATTTCATATAAAAACGATACGATGAGTAGCTTGATGGTCTTGTGGTAAGGACTTTCGCCTAGTGATCCAAAGTTCGCGGGTTCGAATCTCACTCTAGACCAGCAAGTTAGTCCTATTTTCATAGCACAAGCGTTTAGCTTAGTTTGAAAATAGTAAGAATATTGATGTGACACGTATTCCGTGTTCGCATCTCTATTTAAAAAAAACGCCAAACATCACATGCGGTGCGCACCGCCTTAAAACGATTTTCAACTAATCCAACTATAATCCAAGTTGATACAACTGGCTCTAAGCAAGTAATCCCTTTGCACTATAAAAAATTATTTGAAAAACATTAATAACCTCGCATCACTACATTCCTGCTGTAATTACGTGTCGAAAATGTTCAAGCAAACATGACCTATAATATTAATAGTTATGGATATATGCGACATTTAAGTTTACATTTTTTTCTAAATTTCTGACTTTAAAACATTAGACTATCATTACAGTTACTTATATTGAATAGAAAAAATTTATTCTCTTTAATACAAGTCAAATAAAATAATAAAAACTTTCCGATTCAAATTGGAAAACACTTTCATTATTATCATTTTATTTAACTCGTATTAAAACGAATGAATTTTTCGTAATCGATATAAGTTAGAGTAATGATAGTCCAACGTTTTACAAAAAATAAGTCAGAAATGTTGAAAAAAACATGAAAACTTTGATATTGCATATCTCTATATATCTATTGATATTAGGTCGTGGCCGCTTGAACATTTTCTACACATAATCAAGGCAGAAATATAGTTCTGTAAGGTTATTAATATCTTCCAAATGACCCTGTATAAAGGTGCTTTATAAACAGTTCAAATCCATGTCCGCTTTCTGATTTATTTTTGACCTTTGCAGGTGAATCGTTCGGTGATGTAAGATATTTTTAGAATTTTGTGTATTACAACATGCTGTACGTTCGCCAGGAAATACATAGTATTATTATTAGACATTGCTTTAACTTTAAAATAAAGCTTACATGATTAATAGCGGAAATAACTACATTTGCGTCAATTCTGATGTTCATATGTCAGATTCCGCCTTCGTAGATCTAAATGTAAATTATCTTAGGGAAATTCCTTCGAAGCGAATTTGTGCCGAATCGAAAGCATTGACGGACAATTAACATATATTGTTAAAATGTTTTCGAGTAGGGAATTACGTGGGCGTTTAGCCTTAACTCATGTGTTGATTTACTGTTGATGACCAAGAGATGCTAGGTATGTTTTTGATGGTAATTTTGATGATTAAGAGCTACTAGGAATGTTTTTGATGGTATTAAATTTAGCACAAATAACGCATTGATAAAAATAATAAATAAAAATTAGCGCACCATTTTATTTTATTAGGGAAACATCAACCGTAGCAATAAAAAGTGAAACAATAATTTAAAATAAATCAGTCAACTGCATGTTTTCTCTAGATTAGTCATACAATGTACAAGCAGGTAATGAAAAAATAAATGTTGAAAATTATAACTACGCGGTGTACCTATAAGAAAATAAAAGAAATGAAGACAACTTTTCTTTTGAAAACTCAGTAACTAATTCATACTGATTATATAACTCAAAAAAAGAGTAAGTGACACTAATAACAATTAAGCTACATAAGTTACCAAGCACAAGAGTTAGTTTCTTTTTCGAATAAAATGTATATATTAAGTTTAGTTTTAATAGACTGGAAAAAATAAAATGTAATAAATTGTGTGCTATATTAAATATATAAAAAGTGGGAGGAAAGAAAATAATTTAAGCTCTTAGGAATTAGCACGTCCTATGATGTTATATTTAAGTTTTGGAATCTTATTAGAATCGTTTACAAACATTGTCATTATAAACCCTTGTTTATTCACTGCTGGATGAAAATCTTCCACTCAGCCAATTTATTAATGCCTCAATCCTTGCTACAAGACATTAAATAATATTATAATATTTCATATAACTATGATGTATGAGTCGATAGACATATGAAGTTGTATTTTTAATATCTTTTCCATGTTAAAACATTTTTACAATGTTATGTATACCGGTAAAATACACCGAATCCGCAAAAGTTTGATCTTATGTCAAAAGCTAAGGAGGTACCTAAGCGACATCAAATTTGAATTTTTTTTTTCAATATTTCTCTCGAACTTTGGACAGTCTTTAAAGTTATAGATAAATTCTGATTAAAAATTCTGCAAGATTTTATGATTTATATATTCGATATATGTGACAACCCTAAAGATTATCCATTTGATTTACACAAGATAAGTCTGAGATATTGAAAAAAAATGCAATCTTTGATGTCACATATTTTCTTCTACTCGCTATTTCTAACCTACCTGTCTAACCTAATATATAAAAAATCTGATCTAACCTAACCTACTTGCCTAAGTTTTGAGTCGAAAATATTCTAACGGCTATGTCAAAATATTAATGATTATAGATATTAGCGATTTCAAAGTATGATTTTTTATGACTAATCTTCTATAAAACATTGGACAATCTTTAAAGTAATATAGGCATATTTTATATTATAAATTCATTCGCTTTTTTTATAAAAGTCGTTTAAAATATTTTAAGTCTAGAAATTTGAAAAGTTACTTTAAAGGTTTATAGTTATTTTATAGGTAAAGTTAAACGTTTAAAGGCATAGCTTTACTTTAAAGATTATTCAACGTTTTAAAGAAATACTAAAAAAAAAATGCAATATTTCGAAGTCGCTCATCTCTACAACTGTTGATACAAGGATTTTTGAAAATTTCCGGCATCTAATTTACGTAAATATCTACCTATCTATTTAGATTTTAGACTAGCTTTGTTACAACCTTTATAATATATGTAATGTATATAAGTAGTAAGAGACAAGGCGTGATACCGTTATTTTTAAAACTTTCTTGGTCCTGAAAATATTAAAATCCAATAAATTTGTGTCCGTGGTGATTATTTTAATGGCAATGTCAGCTAATTTTATGGCTGCGATGAAATCTGAATATTCCCCGTGTCGCGAATAAGTCAAGTCCAACCATTTAATCTCGCTGCGTCGTATGATTTAAATCGCGAAAATTCAAAACGTTTCACTAATAGAAAATTAAAAAAGTTTCACTAATAGAACGATTACCGGGCTCCGGTGTTTGTGTATTTTTGGGTTAAGTTATTCGATTTCAAACTGCTCCGGTGTTTGGGTATTTTTGGGTTAAGTTATTCGATTTCAAACTGCTCCGGTGTTTGGGTATTTTTGGGTTAAATTATTCGATTTCAAACTGTCTCGCGGTCCAACACGGCGGAGATTTCTATACAGATGATACGACACTTTGAAGTGGTAGACTGATGCTGTGGAGACGGGTCCCTGAGACTAATAACGGGTTAACGATCTGTACCCAAAAATGAAACGAGGGAGTACGGATATACGATCAAGATGAGAGTTGTAGTTGAGAAAATGATTGGACATAAGGACCGAAATTCATGTGAGTCTCAAATCTCAACTATAGACCTGTAAGAATTTAGAATTGATATATGTATATATTATCATGAACGCCGGGAATGAAATTAAACAATTAAAATCAATTTTATTTTTATTTAATACAGAAAATCACTTGACACGAACTTAACAGGAGCACTATTATGTAATTTAATTTAATTCGCTAGAGTATTTCGCGAGAGTGTTTCACTTCTCTCTAGTATTCTGGTGCACGTCTTTTGTTTCGCTCAGATTCACACTATAAAATTTAGCACGTAGGTACCCCACTCGTGGCATTAGTCTTTCGTATCGCCCGCTGTCTGTTTCGCTTTCGTGGCTTCTCTTCTGCGGTTTCGTTTCTGTCAAAACAGCAAATGACTCACAGCGAACGAAAATATGGAAGTTTCGAAAATACAGTAGCGGAGTTGGAAAGGAGTCGAGGGGAAAAATTTTTTGGCCCAAAATCTATTTTTTACTTTTTAGTACATTTAAATATAAGCGCAGTTTTAAAAATTATATTATGTTCATTTAATTTTTCTTATAAGCTCCCTTGAGATTAAGTTCTTTCCAAAATGACGTTGTATAAATTTTGCAATGTGTTTGATACGCACTCGTGGTCATTTCCCACTTTTCAGAGGGCAGATCCCCGGCTACGATCGCCGCTCTGACGTGCTATCAAACAATTTGGGGAGCGATGATCACTAAGGGTGGTAGTGGGAAAATTTAAATGAAAATATTCAAGTTCGAATCGTACATATATTTACATAATTGAAATTTGAAATTAACCGTTAAATCTAACCTTATTATGTAACCTTATTTCTACCTTTCTACCGTCGTGAACGTGGCGACGTCCTGGTCCGGCGACGCGACGCTGTACGCATCACGGAGCGACGTCGCCGCGCGATTCCCTCGCGCTTCTGCTCCAGCGACGCTGAAGGACGCATGGTGTGAGGCCCATCTCACGCTGGTCTCCTTCTGCGCTGGCGGCGGGCTGGTTATCGCCCTGATAACCAGCTGACCATCTCCAATGGTCTTCGGCTCCGCCCTTGTCCTCTTCTTCCTCGTCCGTAACAGCGGCCACGTCAGGCTACATCAATCCACCTGACGCCGCTGTTGGTGGACTTCAGGCGTCCTCCTCAGCCTGCTTGATTGTCGCCTTGACAGTCAAGATCACGTCAGACCACCCAGCTCTCCAGGGAGTCTTCTTCCTCCGCTGGGGCTTCTCGGCGTGGTCCTCTCGACTGTCGCTCTGACTAGCCGAGATCTCTTTGCTCTTTCTTCTCGGCACTCCACCGCGGTTCACTTAACTGATGGTCGGCCGACAGCATCTCATCACTGCCGGCCGACGTCGTATTTCACATCACAACTCCACTTCCAACTAGCTACTGTCCTCACTACTGTCCGTGCTAACTACTCCCAACTACTTCCAAGTCCCAACTGCTCTTCCAACGATCTACTCCCAACTGCTTCCAAGTCCCAACTGCCTGTGGGAGTGGCCACGCAGGGTTTTTATACATTTCAGCGTTTTGGCCACTTCCATCCTGTCCAACCCTTAATTTTTATTCGTTAGGCCTAATTTACGGCCACGCCTCCTAATATTATTTTACTTAATTAATCTTAACTAACAAGAAATAATCATCTTAAAATTACTACAACTTATAATTAATTTTTACATAAAATTAATTACATTAACAATTAATTTATTAACACACAACATCAAATTATTATTAATATACCTAACATACAAGTACATACATATACACTATGTAATTAACAATACAATTACCTAATTCTATACGATAAAATACAACTTAGCATACCTTATTTTTAAACTTATTTTCGGTGGTCACCCGAACTATGATATTAATTACTAGCAAAAATACATTACTATAACTAGATTAAACACAATTGATTGATAATTTTATAATTATGTACATTTAATATTGATAAAAGAATCCTAATCATTGTCTACCTATATCTACCTATAATTATATATTAAAATATCGCAATCCAGCTAAATTATTATCTGCTGCCCTTATATACATGTTTTTATTAATAATTATATCTAATCAAACATGATGAACAGATGAAATGCGCGTCTAGGCACATATGGCTTTTAGACCACCCCGGTTAGGGGCTATATAATTTATTACCATTCAAGAATATACGGAAGCAAGGCGAGATTTTTCTACAATGAATGAACGGACTGGCGAACAATGTTAAATGTCGGTTTTTAGAAACTAATAGCTTCCTTAGCACGGATTCGGAGAAAATTTGGTAAAAATCATGTACCCCGTCTCCTTAGAAATTTATGGCTTTCTTTTAAACAAACACCCCCACACGTGTCCGGCCGTAGGACCAGAGTATCCTTAAGACAAAAGGCGTTTTAAAATTATTGAACCCTTGGCTCTGAAATCTTACAAAAAAAAACACGACCACCCCGAAGAAAGAGAACGAATTTGACGCGTTTTTCGCAATAAAAATTAATATGAATATATCATGTTTTACTACAAATTATTACAGTAGAGAATAGTCAAGACCGTGAAAAGCTGCGAGATAGATAGATAAATGAGGGATGTATTTTAGAAATTAAATACTCTGTCTCTCTCTACTTACTTTTATAGCGCAAGGGGACTCGATTAAATAGGCATGTATGGAATTATAGCATAATTTTTCATGGTATCCTGTTATAATTCCTTCACCATACCTAACTGTTTGACTCATATTCCTTTGTACTCCAGCGTTAAATATGAATACATCAAATGTAAAAAATCATGAACTTATAATTAAAAGTGACGGACTTGCTGTTAAGATGACATGACACATAACACAGAAGGTATTAACCCTTTGTACCAATTGAGCAGCCCTGAGTGGGTACGTTAATTAATTCAAAATTAAATCAACGATGCATTTGAAAACAAATGAGCCGTATTCTGCTTAATTTATCGCTCATTGTTGTATTCCAACGCATCTTTGAAGACATTTTCGTTCTCCGTGAAGGCTGAATGCCATAAAACAGCCATTATTTAGACATCATGAGCTATCAATTTCCTTAATGTGAAATATCGCAATGTCGTCATCTCTGGCCTCTGAACTGCCCACTGCCCAAGCTGCCGTATACATTCTTGAACATGTTACTGAGTTTAAAACACGTGTAGCTATATGGTCCTTTCCATATGTGTAGCTTTATGGTCGTTTTCACTTCCTCCATTACTTTAGCTGAAATATAGTGTTTCTTTTATTAAAAATACCTAAAATACTAATCAAATAACCTTCCTCGTAGTTTAGCAGACGTGACACTGGTTTCTCACACTGTGGGTTCCGGGATCGATTCCCGGTGAGGTCAGTTTTTTGTGTTGTTTCGCTACAGTAATTGGCTTCATGGCCTCTTGTAAACAAAATAATAGTAATAATCATAAAAAAATAGATGTCCAAATGAAAAACGCTAAGCTTTCGGTTTGCGGGCTTAAAGTTTAAAGTATTCTACATAAAAATACCATGTGTGGTACATAGGTAATTAAATAGTAGTAGCTTGTTGGTCTTGTGGTTAGGACACTCGCCTCGTGATCCAAAGGTCGCGGCTTCGAACCTCACTCCAGACTAGCAAGTTAGTCCTATTTTCATAGCACAAGCGTTTAGCTTAGTTTGAAAATAGTAAGAATATTGATGTGACACATATTCCGTGTTCGCATCTCTATTTAAAAAAAAAAAAAAATATGATAAAATAAGTATATATTTTTATATAACAATGTTTTATAAAATGTTTAAAAAAAAATTGGATGAATCAGTACAGAGAAAAACAACTGATTTAAAAAATATTTCTTGAGGTAAAAGTTTTACGACAATGGCACTGTTTAAATTAGCTACCAACAAAGTAAAATAATTTCGTTGTCTGTCTGTCTGTCGGTCCGTAACGTCCGTAAATTGCTGGAATTACTACTCAATTTAATCAGAACGCGATTTAGGCAACACGTAAGAGTCGCCCCAACAAAATACACGGTCTTCACATTTTTATATTATTAATTTATTAGTTTTATTCGTGAAATTTTTATTTTTTTATTTTTTACGCTTCAACAGGTCAAGAGGCCCAATTACAGAGGCGAAATACATCACACACAGCGAAAGACACCCAGGCTTGAGTAAATCACTTACATTTATTGTGACCTCATCGGGAATCGAACCCGGAACCCTCGGTGTGAGAACCCACTGGGCTACGAAGGCCGCCTATAAAGTCTCGTAATTATTATTCCCATGACTTTTCTCCAGTGTACAGCTAGTTTTAATGAAATTTCCCATTGAATAATCCTCGCCATACGTGCCCCTAAATCAAAACTCGGAAGAGTCCCGACGAACGCGCTTCGACATTCCTGCGCGCTCACCCAATTCATTAAATTCGCTCGCTTGATTCAGTCTCGCGAGACCGACCGAGTACCAAATTAACACACGTGACACACGCCGAGACTCGTCTGCGAGAAGCGCTCATTTAGTCCCTTATCTGCCCTCGTCATCGCACCATTCATCCGCGTAACGTCTCGCTTCAGTCTAGGGATGGGTAAATGAAAAAAAATATCGATAAATATCGAATCGATATTTTTAAAAAGTATCGAAAATAGTCGATAAATCGCGAAAAATATATCGATATTTATCGATATTATTTTTTCAAAAATGTAAAGGGAATAAGCTTTTTGCCAACCAAAAAAAAAAGGTGTCCGGAAAAAATATATCGATCATCAAAAAAAGGTAAAAAAGATACCCTAAAAAAGGTCGCCAAAAAACTTACCAAAACTAAAAAAGTCGCCAAGAAAAAAATATCACGTTAAATATCGATATATTTTACCCATCCCTATTTCAGCCGCGCGGACGTGGCTGCACGCCGCTGGACATTCCCCACCGAAGACGTTCTGTCTCTGCCGAGTGTGAGAAAAAGCTCGCGGTTAAATTTAAATTAGCGCAACGATGCGAATGGCGCGTTACACTCAATCAAATTGTAACCCGTTACCCCAGTAACATTTCGTAAATGGTTTTTATCAGTATTACGGCCCGTGTCCATGAGATTAGATAAATATCAGAAATTTAGATGAGATAAATCGCTCAGTATTATGTGTTCAATCATGAGATATTTGTTTTGATTGGTAGAAAGAGACAAAAAGTTAAGCACATGTACACGAGCAACGATGCGAATGGCCGCTTTATATGCAATGTGTTTTACACGTTACCTCAATAACATTTGTAAATGATTTTTTATCAGTAGATATATGAACTTTAACGGCCCGTATCCATGGGATGAGATAAATATCGGAAATTTAGTTGAGATAAATCGCACAGTATTATGTGTACAATCATGAGATTTTGGTCTTAATTGGTAGAAATTACAAATAGACAAAAACTTAAGCACATGTACACGAGCAACGATGCGAATGGCCGCTTTATACTCAATCAAATTACAGTGTGTTTAACACGTTACCTCAATAACATTTTGTAAATGATTTTTTATCAATATACCATTGACGTATTATAATATAGACACGTTATTCCCATACTAGCCGGCTTTCATATGTAGCAAATATTGCATTGAAAGAGACAACAAAACACGGCACACAAAAGCTCTGCGTATAGACAGAAAAATCAGATAATTTGAAGTCACGGTGACTAAAATAACATACTCATTCTTACAATAGTGTACGATAGTCTGTTCCTTTTTCCGCGTAGCGTCGCGCCTGATCACAACGAAGGTCCGTTCGATAACGAATGCAAGTAAGGCAATTACCTTACTTTTGGGTTGCCAAGATTTCAAGCTTGTAACGTATCTACAGTTTATTATATCATTGTAGTATATATATGTAGTGTGGGATGAGATAAATATCAGAAATTTAGTTGAGATAAATCGCACAGTATTATGTGTACAATCATGAGATTTTTGTTTTGATTGGTAGAAAGAAACAAAAACACCGTATGTATCAACAACTATTTATTATTTACTGGCAGTTAAGCAATCGGCTACGCGTGTGTGCATTTGGCTATCGCCCATTGCCTGTTGCTTTTCAATCGATTAAGTTATTTTTGATGTGCGATGTGACGTAGACGAAATGACAAAGTGCGCACTGCATTTGGCGTTTTTAAGACCATTATAATGTATGTATGTCGCCTTATTTGTATTCGAATTAGAGTATTCATACTTGTCCTAGGCTCGCCAGATGCCGCCTAAATGCCCGAGCGCGTTCACGCATTGCCTAAATTCGCGGCAGTACTGCGCGTAGATAGTGGGTAGGGTACAGGTCCGGTGTTTCTGATGTCAATGTCTTTGAAAGCCGAATTTAATAATTCTGCTTGTACTTTGCCCTCGCTTATCGCGACATTTTAAGTTTAAGTAAATCGGGAAATTTTCAAACTTTTTCAATTTTGCAGTCTCGTATCTATTAAAGTTTCGAGAAATATATTTTTGTATAATAAAATGAGTTCTAGTACATACTCCTATTTCAAATAACTTGTGTGTTTTTCAAATAATATCTCTGAGATATGACCTCATTAATTTGGAAAGTCTAAAATCACAATTCGCAAGGTCAGGCTGCTACGAATGCCGAAGCAATACATGCACAAACTTTCATCCTTCTTCTTTAAATTTATATTTTATTTTGTATTATCTATTTGTAGCTGAGTTTTTGAAGTTGAAAATTTCTTCGGCAGAAACTGTAGCTCATCTGGGCGCAATTGCCTTTCTATTCCCGGGAACCGATATTAAAGACGTTTTCTTGTCAAAAAATGTTTTAAAAAATTCTAGAAGCGAACCATCAAAAGGCCAATATTAAAAGCGATACCTGAGAACTAGCTAAATGAGACAAGTCAACTAGCAGTACTTATAGTAGCCCCAATACTTTAAATAGACCTTCTTTAGTATACTGCAGCCAATCAACAAGATGTCAACCCGCAGTCAGGATCCGGGATTTAACTCATCAATCATTACAACCATGAGAGGCAGTCTATAATGATAACCATAAACAGCAATTCTGGAGGTTCATCCTTAATCTATAGACTTTTAAGAAACAGTATAAATTAAAGATCTGAAATATTTTCAGATATACGTATAGTTATTATAAATCCACAAATTGAAATACTTGGCATCGCAGTATATTTTACGCAAATCAACTCCTCAGATGTAAACTGTAAGTAACACATTTACCCGATAATGTTAACAAAACGGATACTAAGCTATAAATAGTTTATGACTTGATAAATATACACCAGTTCATTTATAGCGCATCAGGTTATTTGTATATTATAGCTCTAAAATTAGCTCGCCTCTTTTTATCAATCGTTAATAAAAACAGGCGATTTATTAATCCACTAATCTCATTCGAGTTTCTGTGAATGTGTTTGTTGAATATTTCGATACATTTTTTTATCTTTTACAGTGCAGGTACGGTAAGTATAGTGGTTAGTTTATCTATATCAATACACAGAATTATAAATAAAACGTTTATCTATACAAATGTATAATTACAAAATATAATTCGTGACAAATTATCTTGATTTATTCTGACATACATACGTACAGTCTTATTGATAAGTTTGTAAAACAATTTTTATGTAAGGAATTCTGCTTAATTTTGAAAACTGTGCAAGGAAATTTTCATTACTGTTTATCTAGCACAGCTATTCAAAATATTTACTTTTCCTTGTAAAAGTTAAATATCCCAAGCACTTTTGATTTGAATTGAATTCATTAACCCTTCCGTTCCGAAGTGGGGCGCAACTTAACTCCAAAAATCTTATTTTTAAAACTATTTAATAATTGTTGACGATATTGAATTGGTATTTTTTGCAATCCTCATATATATAAAACAATATCAAAAGAAAATTAAAGGATAATGCGTAGTAAGGTAGTCGAAAGTAGAAGGAAATATGTTTTCCATAGACAATCGGCAATATTCTACACGATGCGTTTACTTCATTCTGCTTGCAAAGCTTTTGTCAGTCGGATTGTGAGTTATGAGACGTCAAAATATTACGGTTTCTTATAAAATGGCAACAAATTTAGTAGAATTTTTATCGCATTGTGTAGGAAATATAATTAAAAATATTATTTTCAAACCATTATACTTCTGATATGACCGGGGTTCCGTTTATATCCCGCTTCGGCCCCAGATCCTATTTTCGATCTTCTGGTACCCGAAACTTAATAGAATTTGTTCTCAGTTCTATCACGTGTCAAGTGTCAGCATCAAACAAGGTAAACTATTTTGCTGTCGTATTTTCATTGATTTTTAAATAAATAAAGGTTGAACATGTGTTATATAAATAATATCGAGAACGAATTTTTAAATGCATAAGAAAACAAGACAATTTTTTTAATTTGAAATCTACTTTTATACGAATGTCCTAAAGACAGCAATCGAAATTGAGCCGACGCGAGGGTAAGGGCACATCACTAGCAACCATTTGAGCATCAAATAAGGTAATCCAAAATTTAACTGTTCGGATATTGTCCGGATATTCAAACTGTCCGTTATTCGAACAAAAATGAGGGCTGTGTCGTTAATACTCAACCCATTGTGATGAAAATTGGCAGCACATTCTATGATAATACAGCTACCGTATAAGCTGCTTAAGCTAACCTAATCGTAGGCTTCGTTTGGATTACTGGGACACCTGTAGATTGAATCTTCGGCAAAAAACCCATTCCAACTACTTTATTAACAACTAGCTGTCCGTACCCGGCGTTGCGCAGGTTTAAGATTTAGCTAAAAATAAGTTTGTGGAGGGACGCAATGGTTCCATTGTTTTGCAAAGTCAAAATATTTGAGTGAAGTCGGTTAAACGGTGAACATTTTCTTTAGAAAATTACCCGCGCGGCTTCGCACGCGTAGATAATTAAGATAATAAGATAGTAGTAACTTTTAGTTAGATTTTATCAATTTGTGTATTAACCTTAATATATAGATATATGTTGTCACGGACTTTTTTATATAACTTTTTGAGTTATATAACTTCTCTAAAGAAAGTATTTAAATATCTCTTACCATTAAGGCATCGTTCGTAAAAAATGCATCGCTCGACCATTTTTTCGTCGACTATAGTTGTAAAATAGGTCACCACGAAAATCTCTTTAATTTTAACGGGATAATATACAGCCTATGTTTACCCTGAATGTTCATTCTAAATATTGGTGAAAGAATTTTTGAAATTGGATGAATACTTTCAGAGATTACCTCCTACATCCAAACTTACAATTATACGCTCAAGAATGCACGGAAAATATGTGCGGCGACAACAGGCGTTATAGTTCTAGCGGAACGTTGGTCTTCCTTTGATCGTACGTCTATAGGCCTGGCTTTTTCGTGCGTGGTGAGTGCATTCATCTCGATGAGTTCTATCTTCTTTTCCTCACTGTTCCAACACTTTGACAATGTTAATTTTTTCCCTCTCGTTTTCACTTAACCTTTACAAATTTTGTCTATCGTATTTTCATTGCACTCTTCTCGTATCATATGCACAGAGATTTTACTAATCATAGTAAACCAATTGTAAACTATATATAATTTATTTCGTCTCGATCAGACTTATGAAGCGTTTAAAGTCAGAACCATTTTCTAACGTTCAGATTTTAAAACAAGCACCCCGTACTTCGAACCAATTTTAAATACGCATTCACTTCAGTAATATTCAGAAGATAAAATTTGTAATTCGGTAACACTACCTATTTATAAAATATAATAATAAACAATTCTAATATTCATAGCCCGCAGATATTTTTGCGTGCACCTACAAATTTCATCTACGTGGGTAGACTATTTTTCTACGGTTCGTTTAACTCTGCACCTCGTCTTTCTTAGGCAAGATAAACCGGAATATTCGATCAATCTACATATAACATATTTACAATGTAAATTCCAAAATATTTTCTTATAATGATTTTTCATAACAAAAAATCACCCATCGAACTAGCATGATGAAAGTTTATAAATTATTTTAGTATCAATTCATAACAAGTTTTGATGCTCGCCAAAAAATTTCGTATTTAATCTCAGAAAAAAAAATATTTGAAGAAAAAACTATCAAACTAATATATTTGTTATGTTAGGGTACATATTTTATTTAAAACCTATATTAAAAAATCTGCATTTGATTCCTAGTGGCTATTGGAGTTCTTATTAAAATTTGATAATGAAAAAAAAATGAAAATGACGACGAGTTTCAGATAATTCTTGTCAATTTAACTTAATTTTTATAAATCGTTCCTTCGTTTTCATGAATATTCTGAAATAAAATCGATTTAAACACATTTCCGTCGTATTGAAGGCCATAGGCGTAGTCGGCAAATAACACTATATTATCTGCAAATCTAATATTAATACTATTACTGATACGATTCGAAATGATAAAAACGACGATGCATTTTTCCGAAAACACACGGTTTATTAGTCGGATATCTTAGAAATAAAGCCATAACTCAACTTTTAATCCACAAATCGTAAGTATTTTTATTAGTACTAAATACTTAGACACCTTTTGACATAATACATAAAACTTAGGCATATATAGATAATATTTGGTTTATGGTGACCATTTTAATATTATTTTCCTCATTATCTCAAGCTATACTATTTGAAGATGTCTGTACATTCTGACAGTACATTCCTGCCTTCCTTCTACTATGAGCAAATAATCGGGTATATTATTGTACACTGGCTGTAACCTGTCAAAAATGACGGTACTTTTACATGCCGGTTCCTAAAGAATAAGTATTTACTTATTTATAGACGGCACCCATGAAATAGTACTCGTAATAACGACTTTATCGAAATATTTGAATATATTTTTTATATTTTCCCTGCCGGCAAATGGGCGGACCATGAAATGGTTCGCGTCTAGTCTAGTCTATAATATTTACTGTATTTTTGACGGGTAACAGATTAGCAATATCGCTATCTTTGCTGGCCCGGGGTTCAAGTCCCATCTCTAACTAACTAAATAACTAACCATCACGTAGGCAGAGAAGATAGAACGCCATATTCTTCTATCTTTGCTTACCACTTTTGCTTTGGCTACATTCATTACCTTCTTTGCCAATTTCAGGCTTCACTTCCATACATCAGGGTTGGGACGAGGACGCCATTATGTTCCGCTAGCCGTGCTTCCTTTGACCCTTCTTTGCCAATTCCAGGCTTCACTTCCATGCATCAGGGTTGGCACGAGAACGCCATTATATAGCGCTAGCCTTGCTTCCTTCGACAGATTCTTCCATCTCCGGCCGTTTAATTTCATTTTTTCAGCCGTGAATTCGAACAAATTACGGACGTTGCACGAAGTTACGGCTACGGATGGACGGATAACGAAATTATTATGTTTGATCTCTTTAAAAGAGACTGATCGTGCATTCAGTATTTATTGTTTCACATTTACAAGACGTTGAACTCGCCCGATAAAATGATAAGGCGCAGGTATAAGATAACTGACGTTTCATTTATTTTAATAAACCTTTGTGGGTGTGTTCCGTTCTTGCATTATCCGAACACAATGGGTATTTACCACGACCGACTTGTACCATTTCGTAAACTGTCACGGCTTTCTCCCGTGATGGACCACGCACTATCCTCTTATCGGCGGATCCCGGAGGAGGAGGCTGCGTTTGTTCTGGGAAATTGATTTATTGATTAACGATCTCAGCTGTTTGCTCGAGAAAGGTGATGCTTATTTAGTATTTCGTCATGTTGCACTCTCCTGAGCAGGGTCGGCCTGGATAATATTGCACCCCGAAAGACTCTAACCTTAATAAAAACAATTTTCGAGTCGGTTGTGTAACCATAGCATAATGTATTATTATATTCAAATAACACGTCTGTTGAACTTAAATTATTTTTTTATTTAATAGATAAATACATATGATATTTTTTTACAACAATGATAACTAATAATAATCAATTTATTATATATGTTATACGTCAGCGAAAAGAATCAAAGTTCTTGTGTGTGGTGAGGGATAATCACATACAAAGGAAAAATTTATGTCAATAAAACAAGAATTCCTCTGTTAAATTTTTTAAGTAGGTAAGTAGTGTAAGATATTGGTTATATAATCTATGCTAACAGGCATATTATGGAATTATAAGTAGGTATGTAAAGTATGAAAATTATAGGTGGGTATATAAAAGATGTGGCAATATTCATTGCATATTCTTGAAGTGGGACTTTAACTTGTACTTGAATTTATTGTTATTATCAATAATTTTTAATTTTGTGGGTTTTGTGGGTACTTAAGTTGAGTACACCTCTATATAGAAAACCGTTTTGAATATATGTGGTCGGTACTAAACATGGGAATTTTTATACTATTATCATATCTGCTCTTGTGACACGTTTATAAATTATTGGTTTTCTTTTCTTTAAATATTTTTTGTAATATCGAATATTTCTTATAAATAATGTCAACTGTATTAATTTTAAATGTTTTAAATAAGGGTACTGTTCTGAATCTTTGAGGTTTCTTCAAAATTATTTTAATAATTAGTCTAGCTGTTAGACTATGTAGTAATTTTATATTGTTATATATTTTTTTAATATCTTAAAACGGATTAATTAATTGATAGATTTTTTACCGTTCTCAATATTCCCAAATCACCAAAGTCACCATTTTTCAATTCGTTTCACCATACTTAGATCAGGTTTACATTATTTTTTTCAGTCGTTACTCTTAATTAAAATAAAGTAAAAACAATGATTTCTTAATTCATTATTTTTTATATCTTCATTAATTCTTTTAATTATAAAGCATCTCTTATAATGATAATACTTTTCATATTAATACAAATGAAAGTAAAATATTTAGGTTGATAATGCCCTCATAAGGCGAAACGCGTCTCTTAAAATTTAAAAGGTAGAACTTAAAAAACAAGTGTTTTTATTTTCGTATGTGTGATATTCAAAATATTTATATATTTTATGATCGTGGGGCTAGCGTCTGCATCCTTTGCCCCTGCCTTCGGCCCTGATCTCGAGGCAGAGTACTAACGAGTGTCGAGTGTCCAGACCACCTCAGTGGAGAGCTACTCGGTCCGGTAGCGGCGCCCGGGCGCTAGTATCGCGCTGCCGCTTGGCCCTTCGGACGTGTCTGATTGGAATTTCTGTTTGTAAACACGGCCGAGATGGGATCAAAATAATGTAATAATTGACATTCGTAGTACTCGACTCAGGAACACGAGTTTTTTAATTGATTTCTTCAAATGTCTCGTTAGTATGCACCTCGTGCGGGGCGAGATTCCGATAAGATTGTGCTCGAAGAAGCTTCAATGGCACTTAATTGTAAGAATTCGATGTATTCGTACCTACAAGTGAGTGCCATTCAAAGAAAAAAAACAACGATTGCACCTGTACGAATGAAAACATTTATTTACTTTTAATGAAAACACATTTTATTGTAAGTTACATTTTAGTAACACAGTTCTATGATATTCAGAACTAACTGGATGAGTCAGTTAGAAAGTAAATATAAGAAAGTATAAAAATCAGAAACTAAAAAATAAAAAAATCTATGTACTAAAAACTTTTCATTATGAAATAATTTAGATGTGTAGTCTGGTGTCTGTCTTTTTTTGGTCATCTCTCTAATTAATACATTTAAAAAATGTACCTAATACAGATAATAATTTAAGGTTTTTTCAATAAGGACGATATGAAATTAAGGTAAATTATAGAAATCTCAAAAAAACGAAACAAATTATGTGAGAAACACGTATGGAAGTCTTTTTATAGTATGGACCAGGGCTTACGATCTGTTTTTTTTTATTTATTTATGGTTTTTGTGTTTAATTTGTAGAACTCCATATTTATTTTTAGCGAAATTATCAACCAAAACCTTTACATATAGAAACAAAAGGTTTTAGGATGAATTTACTTGAGCAACTAGAAATAAATAAATATAAAAAGGATCCAAATATTAAACTTTTAAATAATCAACAAAAAATGATCTTCTCTCCACTTCGAAATATTTTTAAAAAACCAATAATCAAGGACATAAATTAAAAAAATATTTATAAATAACACTTGCAGAAAACGGGGAATTTTGATAATTAAGCATAGCGTTAACCGAGGCACCTTTAATGATAAGTGCCCGGGAAAAAACGTACATTACTATAGGGCTTCACCACAGATATCTAATTACTCTAAATGGGAAGGGGTAACTTAAAATTGTATAAATAAGTCGCTTGTACGTGGTATATCCACTGTTTGATAATGGCCTTACAAGCCGAAACAGCTGTAACACATAAAAATACTTAACCCGTAGAACTTAATAATAATATTTATTAAAATTTAATTTATTTTAAATTTCGCTAAAAAAAAAAAAAAAACTTACGATCTGTATGTGATCACTCTACACACTGTGTACTAACTAGTTCATGAGAATAGACTACATATGTTTCTTGCGTAGTACCTTGAATAAACGAAAGGTTTTCAGATTCGAATATATATAGAACTTTCAAAAATTTAATAATTTATAATGTTGATGGAACTGGTGAACATTTCATTGTGTAGAGCGATTACTTAAGACAGCTCGTACAGTCGTAAGCCCTGGGCCATCATATAAAAAGACTTCCATGCATGTTTCTCATTTAAATATGTTCGTCTCCTATAATTTAGTTTAATTAATTAATCATTATTAAGAAAAATATGATTTTAAAATGAAATATAACAAAATCAGTTTTGGATAAATGAACTCTTTTTTAAAACAAAAACGATTGCGTTGTATTTTAAATAAAACGTCGTTTAAGTAGCCATCTTGGCTTCTTTTACAGAAGTGAATTTGTTGAACCCAGTTTTCGATGGCCTTATCAAATATTAACGTTCGATATCCAGTTGTAATTCATTAAGCGTTTGCGGTTTATTTACATAATCCATAAACTTGAAATAACCCAACAAAAAATGATTCAAAAGAATTAAATCGCAATTTCTTAGCGGCGATTAATAATCGAATTTTTTTTAATTATTGATTCGCCAAACTTTTCATGACATATGTGGTACCATCTTTTTAGAACCACACGCCATTCAAATTAAATTCATTCAATTTTGGCCACAAAAATTCAGTCATCACCGATCAAAATCACTCAACGTTCACTGTAACAGCAATACTGCGTCATATTTAATGAAATATGGCCTGATTATTCCACCTTTCCAAAAACCACATAATATACGGTGATTTTTGCCAATGCAAAGACTTCTTTTGAATCTCTTGTGGATTAATAGAAGAGCAGGTATTAACGAAATCCCAAAAGTAAAACTCAACGCGTGAGTCATACAAATTTTAGTTCAAATGAAAAAAAAAATGTGCTAGTACCGGGAATCAATGTGTAAACATGTGAACTCTAGTGGATTCAAGAATTCTAAATGATGAACATTTATTTTTAAATAATTAAAAATTAATTAAAGTTTTAGTAATAATAACATAATTGCAAGCAATATTCGCGTTAACCCTTCACACACACAACACAATAACAGGCACACCGACGGGACTTAAATCGGACGGCATGACATCATAACGCTCAAGAAACTGGAAAATTGACATAAGTACGATGAGACCAATCCAATACAAAATAAGTTTTCTGGAAATTTATTTCAAAAGAATGCCTTCGTTTTTTAAAAAGCCATTTTCTCAATGAACAAATTCTGTATTTAATTTTTCTCATTATTTTTCAAAATAGTTGCATAATATTTTTTATCATGTTTCTTAAAAAATATTTTAAATATTATTTTATTTGTGAACCGTTTATAAAAACTAAAAAAGGTTAGTCCCGTATTATTCCAGTACCTATTTAGATTAAAATATTCTAAAAAAAATATGTACGATATATGGAAATTATCGATTTTCTCGAAAGTTCTCGAGAATTTTAAATATTTTTTTCTTTCTCTTTTCCGAGATTCACAAAGTTGTTGAAAAAGAAATTTCTCAATTTGTAAATCTGAAAAAAGTCGAGATTTAAAAATATCTACTAAGTAGGTACTCTTATATAATGATTCATTCGTGGTAGATAGAAGGTGTCCAGCCTTTTTTTTAGAAATGGCTCGTCCGTCGAAGCCTCTGGATCGTTCTCCCCAGCCCGGCCGCGAGGGCGTGGGAGCGCGGGGCTAGTCGCGAGGCGTCAGCGCGCATCGACAAACACTGCAAGAGCGCGCTGAGCAAATGTTTGGACTGTCAATCACAACAGGAGATGCCACCAGCCACCAGCCACAGCCGGCAGCCGGCGGGACCAGCCACCGGCCACACTTGTACCCTGTACAAACACCGTGAGAAAGGAACTGCGGGAAACCTTCAGACTATAATACATTCAAGAGTGTCTCATCATCGCACCGTCTCATCAACAGAAGACATTCCTGAAAAGACAGCCTGTTCAAAAATAAACTCAGCCTCACAAAGTGCAGGCTAATTTTAAAACTAAAACCATTTTCCTCTGTCATTGTCGTGAACATACACAGCGTTCTTTAGGAACAACTAGCTGATATTTGTCTATTACACCAAAATTGTACACAGCGTACTAATTTTGAAAAAAAAATCGATTATTAAATATTTTCGATCATTAAAAGTAAAACCATTTTCCAATGTAATTTTCATGCAACATACACATCATGCCCTGGGAACAACAAGCTAACATTTATATCAAAATTGTACAGAGTGTATTAATTTTAAATATTCATTTTTCCATTTGAGCAAAATAACTTTGTGGCGACATTATTAATATAATTAATAGGAATATTCCTTGTTTTCACCACTAATTTTATTGAAAAAACCCATGTTTCAGGGTCAATGATCAATTTAAAATTGTAAAATTGTTAACAGTGAATTGAGTATTATATTTCATATTAGTACATAATTATTTATTCATCTCCCATATATTTATTTTTATTTTGTTATTATATATACTTCAATTTTTTTAATTTTAGTAAACGTTGTATCTTGATGAAGGTGGCATTGGAACCGGAACTTCTTGATATTTTTAACAAATTAGTTTTGAAAAAAAAGAATATTCTTATTAAATATATTCATTTTTGGATTTTTCCGCGGAGTTAGGTTTAACACCCGAGAGGAATTTTAAGAAAAATGGCGCTTTACAATCGAGATTCATAAAATGTATCTATTCCTGATTAAGACACGTAATAATTCTAAAATAAACCCAACACCTTTCTAAAATATGCATAAATTTGTTTTCATATTAGTACTTTATGAAAACAAATTTTAAATAGAGAATGTTGAATTTTGTTTTTATAAATAGTAATTTTGAAAAAAAATTGAGATAATGGGGTTTAAAGTATTGTGGTTTCGCAATTCAAATAGTAGGCGCTGTAGGCATTAAAAATGATAATTTTGCACATAACTGTGACAAAATTATTACATAATATTGTTTTCATATTTCTCATAACAAAACAATCACACAATAGAAGGGATATACTTGCACACACGCAAATATATCAATTTTGTATTGTATTGTAAAAAAATAACGGAAATTCACAAAATGATGATATTTTGGTATGAAATGGAACCAAAAATATGACATTCTTAACTCAAAATTGGCTAACGTTAATAGACCAATCAATATTGGCGGCCAGCGATTAAGTACCTGCGTGCGGAATACTCGATTAGCCAATCAGTTCGATAGAAACGGCGTGATAAAGTGTTCCACAGACTAATTTTATTTTATACATGAAATACATTGAGGTACAGTAATATTTGTGTCCAGTGATTTCATGTATAAAATAAAACTTTATTTAATTTAAATGTTTCAATTCGTTCCTTACCACCGCGATCCGTGACATTCATATATATTTTTGTGTTTCCAATCTTCTAAACAATGAGGAAATATGACATTTTGACACAAAAAAAGTTAATTTTTGTCTAAATGTTAGGCGATACCCGGTTGTCCCATTTGGTGAATACTTTGACTATGAACAAACGTGCTATGGCCCTATTCAAATAATAGTTCTGCGACCAAAAAGTGTTACAATTTGCCTCAAAATATTTGAAGCAAATTATAACATTCTTGTAACAAGTTTCATAATTCTTGATCTAAATTAACACGACGAGAAAAATGCGGCCTAGCGCAGGGATCGAAATACACCTAGTTCGTGAGATTCTCGCAAATATATCTCTGGCTCGTGATATCCTTTCAATTTCAATTATAGCTCCGGTGCAATAGAATTAAGAAATATTAAGATTGTTATTCGGAATTAATTTTCCTCGTAGAACGGCAAAAGGTGTAAACTGGCCACCACGTAATAATTAGTGTTTGCTTTTCAAGCAAAACTAAAAGTAACATTTCGAATAACATCATCCATTTCAAGCCATGAAATTTGATGCATTGGCAACAAGACTGAATCTGAGACTGAAATAACAAGTTTAGATATAATATTCTGTACATTACAAAATCACGAAAATTGTAACTTCCAGCTGCGTCGTATACTTTCTGAGATGTAAGTGTTTTAAGTTTTCCTAGTTTCAATACCTTCCTAGTTTCAGATTTTTTAACAAGAACCACATACCTCGAATCAATCTTACGAAAACATTGATTAGTCTAACAGACATTTTGTCTGGATATTTACTGTCTGTTAGTATTCAATTATATTTTTAAATTATTTTGCTCTGCAAGTTATTTTACGTTACAATTATTATTTTATTTAACAACAAGCATTCAAAATACAATATTCAGAGTACTTCCGAAACTTCACTCTCTTTCGTATTTGTCTATACAAGACCGGAAGGTATTTGTCACAGAGGCATCGAAAGACTTGTAAAACATTGGAAAAAAGCTATAAAAAGTAAAAGAGAATACATTATTGACTTATCTGTTGTAATTTTTTGTTGTTATATCCTCTTGTCCTTTTGTAAACACAACTTATGCTGACACAACTTACATTACCTCTTGCCTGTATAACAAACTCCAAAAACAATAAAAAAGCTGCAAATATAAATGTTTATAAAAGAGGTTCTTAAATGCCAAAAAAGTTTCAAATATGAATAGGTGATCACTCTTACTCCAAAGATCAATTTCTCTATAAATGATATGGTATTTTTATACGTTGTATTGTTTTTTTTTGGGTTTTGTATAAATGTCGTTAGCTTACCCTATAAGTTCAAGATCATTGAATCAAGAGTCTATTATTTTATATAGTGTTACATGTATATTTTTATACTTAGTTTATAGGATTAAGCTCATGTATATTATCAAAAAAACCTAATATAATATTGATTCATATTTTATTTTATTCGTTACATTTATTAATTATAGATAATATAATATATTCTCCCTAATGAAGCTACAGTCGAATTTTTATTTTGTTTAATAATTAAAAAAATTGAAACTTGAGAATCTTTTTAATATACACAGCCAAACCGCATCTTATGAACCAAAATAGACATCTATGGATAATAGTAAAAGCTCCCGCATACTTGACCGGGTGCGAGTGTAAACACCCCAAATAGTTCGAAGCTCGCGTGGGAAATACTTCTATAACATTTTTAGACAGACCGATGTGTGAAACGATCAATTATCAGTTGTGTGCTATGAGCCGAAATAATATATTCCCGTTCATATATGCAACGGAAAGATCTGCTTCGGTCGCCGGCCATTTAAATACAAGTGTCAGTAGAAAAGAGCGGGAGATATCTTCTCACAAGATTCGTTCGGAATTATGGAAATATTTATATGGCGCATAGCTACGTGTTAATTTAATATCTGTGAATAAAAACGATTAACCCAGAAATGTTGTTATGTAAGCATTAATAAAATTTAACTGCACATTTAAATTACAGATAGATAAATAATCGGTGTTTCGTTAACATTCCGTGCAAGCCACGGTAGTTGAGTAAATATTCACATCTAAATATATTTTTATCGTTTTATTTTCTGTTATTATACATGAACTCAGATGTAAACATTACGAATTGAAATCACATCCTTTTGGATAAGGATATTTCAACTCAATTCAATAATCCAAAATGTTCACGGTTATTCAGAATCTCCTGGTTTGTGTTTTCTGGGGTATTTTACCGTGTTTGTACGAACTTTCTGGATGACTTTTCAGTTCTCATTGCAGGATCTGTCATCAGGGTAATATTATCTAGTAGTAAGATAAAAAAATATATTTTTACATTTTATAAAAAAATTCGAAATGCCAAAAAACGAATTTTTATTGACCCGGTTAATCCGAAATCCGGTTCATGTGACCCAGAATAATCGGAAGCCATCTATGTTTACAAACTTTTGATACCTTCCAAATGTATGGGATGTTTTTTGTGAAAGATTAGCGGACGACTGAAGAGATTGGAGGCCTTCATCCCGCAGTAGAACGACACTTGCTGGAGATGATGTGTATGCATAAGCACTGGAAATATGCAATGATTGAACTTTACATTTTAAAAACAGGGAAAAATTACTTTTATAAATCAATAATATTAATTAAATACATGTATCTACGCATGTTCACACAAACTATATTGAACCAATATCCCCAATAATACTAATTTCGAAAGTGCGTCCGTAACTTCCTATCCAATAGCTGATCTCATTCCGTTTTCAAAATAAGTATGATTTCAAAATTGTTGTTAAATAATATGGAAACATTGATTATATGTTTTTTAAATAAAAAATCTTTTTTCTTAATTTTAAGATATTTATTTAATATTTCAGTTATTGAAAATTAAAAACTAATTGTTATATCGCATATATCATTGGTATTAATTTATTAATCAAAATATTTAATTCCCATCAGATGGCCCAAAAGACGCTACGCTACTCTTGATAGCTCTATCTCATAGCTTTAACTGGCGGCTGAAGTATGCATGTTTAGTTAAAGTAGGTACGTCTTTTTCGACGAGTTGTAGTAAGTTAAATTAATATTTAAGAGAATCTCAAAAGCATTCTGACAAAAAGGTTGATATAAATTCTCGGGAGGTCAGGAAAAGCGAGATGACATTTTTAAATTATCCCAGCACGAATGTTGCATCTTGCAACAGTTGTGAATCAAATGTATACGTTTCTACATTATGCACATTCATCTTAGAAATAGTGCAGGCAACAATTTACTTGCTCCATATATTTAATTTCTTCAGAACGGACTTGACTAGTAAATCAGAAGGGGTAGGTACTAACTCTGCAGGTGTTTCAATTCAGTAATAATAATGTAATATTAAAATATACAAATGTCCATACAATACAATTTGGTTAATTTTATTTTATTAATTAATTTGAGAAAATTAACAAACTTTTTATAAAACACGCGCCAGGACGAACGCTCAATTTACAACCGCTACATGTTTAAAAACAATTAGCGAGGTTTATACAAATTTTTTCAGCTTTCTAAAATTAAAAGTTATGTCCTCTCACAAAGTTAACGATATAAACACAAAAAATTATAGTAAAATTAATCAAATAAAAAATTATCAATTTCTGCGTGGCTTTTTTCATTTTATTTGACTTGTATTGAAATGAATGAATTTTTTATGATCAATATAAGTTACCGTCCTAATAGTTCAGAGTTATGCAAAAACATAAGCCAGAAATATTGAAAAAAAATGCAAACTTTGATACTGCATGTCTCCATAACTGTGTATATTAGATCATAGTCGCTTAAGCATTTTGGACTCATAAACATGGCATGAATCTACCTGTAAGGTATTGTGGACTAGGTCTTTTATACCCTGTATATAAAATATACATATAATGGTATAAAATAAACGGAATAATTTGACGGTAGAGTCTTTTAAAATATACCTAACTTAGATATTTCTGTGTAAAACAATCGGCCGTATTCTGAGAACAGCAATATTACTATATCTGTTTTTTGACAGTTGGTGTATAACATTGTAATGCCGCCAGTTTTGACATCAGAAAGCTCTAAAACATAAATAACATTAATTTATTCACAAATAATGAATAACTCAACGTTTGTTTACTTTTTAGAGCTTTCTAACTGATTGAATTCATTAATTTCAAACCTGTCAAACTTAAAACATCAAAATTAGCGGCATTACAGTGTTACACAATAACTGTCAAGAAAATGCAACTAACTAACTAACTAACTTACCATCATGCCGTTTCCCCGTGGAGGTAGGCAGAGAAGGTAGAGCGCCATCCTCTTCTGTCCTGACACAACTTTCGCTTAATCTACATTCATACATATTCGCATGCAAGCTCGTCGGTTGTTCAGGCTTCTAACAGGACCATCTTCCAGTATCTGGTTAATCTGGTCATGCCACGTCTTCCGCGGTCGCCTCTCTTTCTGGCGCCGTCAACGCTTGCATTATATATCTTTCTTGCCATTCTTTCCTCGTTCATTCGCTCAACATGCCCAAACCACCTGAGCGACCCTATTTTTATTCTATGTATTATGCTACGATCAGCTTTACATTCATTCCTAATATCTTAATTCTTTACTCTATCGTACATGGGTGAAATAAAATGCAGAAACAGTAATATTGCTATTTTCAGAATACGGCCGAATATCTGGCGTGAAAGGTTTCTTGATTTGGAACAAAAAAAATTTGGCAAAATTCGACAAAATCATATTTTAATGTGCGTTCTTCTACGAAAGGGTTAACTTATTTCTAGTTGAGCGCTCTCAGGTACGCGGTGAACGTCGCATTAACTATGTGGCGGATGTAAACGGCTCCGGGAGACTGCGGACACACTGATAGATGCTTATCTCCGACGGCGAAAATGAACGACACTGCCTGAGCGAACGAACCGCTGTCGACAACAGGCTTTTTACGAGCCGACGTATATGGGAGACATTTTATTGCGTAACTCGATAGCACTAGTTAACACATCATTTGCAACCAGATATTATTCACTGACACGTGTCAAGCGTGCGTTCAAAACATCACAATGGAAAATACTCCGAAAAGTTACTAACGTGAATATTGTCACGAGTTTGACGCGAAACGTAATTCCAAACTTTTATTAAATACGATTCACAGGACTTAAACTTAAGCTGGAACGCAAATACTAGTAATTCGCACTAGAATATTTCACTTGTCTCCGGTACACTTTATTCGTCCGTTTGCCTGTCGCACAGTTTACTTGACCATTTCCCGGATCTATGGCATTCGCATCACTGTCATAACAAATACTAACCTGATGTGCGATTCCGTCGATTTTTACTCCCTTTCTTTTAACTCGTAGCGTCTGCCATTCTGCCGAAAAAACTTTGGATCGATGTTTAACCCTTTTCCCGTGATCCAATCGAGCTGAAACTTTGCAGGCAGACTCGCGGCGACAATAAAAATGATCTAACAAATTTTCGTTTAAAAAATTTAATAATTATAGTATGATTTTGGATTTTTCGAAATTTGAACGATTTATATATTGTTTAATTTTCGAGCCCGATGCGTGGAGTAGGCGCGAAACCTGTTTCAATGAGAAAGAGAGTATAATAAAAACTTGATCTTTATGGGTTAGTTTTTTATGAATGGAACGTTAATCTTCTTGAATATCCATGATTTCATTTCCTATTAAATTAAATATTTTGACGTTAATAATAAAAAACATATTGACAATTCTCCAAGTTGTATGGCAACATAAAAAAATGAAATGCTGTCGTTAATAGTAAATTATTTTGCAACTATATTTATGTATCTAGTTTTGAATAAACATTAACTTTAAAAATCACTCCTTTACCGTCATTATTTAGCTACTATTTCTAGTTGAACTCAATTATACAGGGTGTTACAGAGTTAGAATGCCACCAGTACAAATTGGCGTGCGAGGGAGGGCGTCCCTGTCGCGATACAGAAGTTGCCCGGATGTAAATTTATTACGCAATACATAATATACAGAGTGTCCGGTATATTGAAAAATATATTTTATGATATTATAATAGAAATTTGGTCGGGCAACACTAAAGAAACAAACCAATAATGGCGGCCGCTCTGCCTAGTATCTTGTCAGACGATAATATTGGCCATTATTTGCTTTTTCAGCTTCGCAAAACTTTAAAACTACATTGGCAATTGCTCTTGCACCACCTGCAAGGTGTTAAAGACTGTTTTGGACATAATTCAGTGTATATTGGAAATCAAAATGTCACAGCTCACGCGCAAATACGATATTGAACTGAATGACAGGGCGAGGAGTTACCGCCGGGTGCGGGCGGGGCGGGTTTTAGTTCCAAAGTCACCGCACGCCAATTCAGGTTGGTCAAGCTCTAGTCCATAATACTTTACAGGCGGATTCCTGCCTTGATTATGAGTCAAAAACGTTCAAGCAACCATGACACGGAGATCAATGGTAATGAAGATATGCGACATCAAAATTTTGCATTTTTTTTCGATTTTTCTGATTTATTTTTTACTCATATTACAATATTCTATATATTCTGTGTTCTATAATATGAAAAATTCATTCCCATTAATACAAGTCAAATAAAATGATAAAAGCCTTTCAATTCAAATAGGATTTTTTTCGGGGTTTTTAATATTATTTTTTAACTTTTATTGAAACAAATGAATTTTTCGTAATCGATATTAGTTACTGTAATGATTATCCAACGTTGTTCAAAAAATAAGTCACAGAACTTGAAAAAAATGCAAAATTTGATGTCGCGTATCTCCTTAACTATTGATATTTAGGTCATGGTTGCTTGGACATTTTCCACTAATAATCGGGACAGGAATCCACCTGCAAAGTATTCTGTACTAGCTCTGTTACACCCTCTGTACATAAAAAAAACAAGAATGCTTGATTCACGTCATAATAATCACAAAAATTATCTTTCTAACCTTTTTTGATCTCTAATGATTAAGCAGTATAAATTTAATACATTTGTTGTACAAAATTTATAAACAGTATGATTAATATAACTTTCTTCCATCGGCCAAATACAAAATGCTTTCTGTTTTGTAATGGTATAATTAATTCAAATATATCACGATCTATTGTCTTCGAGACCTGGCTGTATCGTATAGCAAGGCCCTTTACATGTTCTCAAAATGAATTTTAATAAATCAGTCAGTACTTTCATCGCAGTAATACAAATTTAAAATATCGTATCAATGAAATTTGATTATGATTTAGAGAAGGCACAAAGCATTGTTTACTTGGGTTGCAACGCGTTGAAGATGGTTCCTTGTGTTGAAACCAAATGCCGCATTATGTAATCACGTGCAACCTTTATCGGCGTATATAAAGACTTGTTACACAAAGAAATTACAATACACAAACCTTTTAAACACCGTATCACTAATTTTATAAAAATATCACGTAGAAGGTATGCTGAAGAAGTGATGCGCTCTTGACCTCTAAATAGGCAAAATCTGCTTTATATAATTTCAAGTATACTCTAATATAGTATTTATTTTTGTATCAATTTAAATTTTTTATTTTTTGTATCTAATCTTTTGATTTTTTTTTGTATATACTTAAATTTTTATCTTAATTTTATATGTATATTTTCTTTTCTTTTAGATTTATGTATTCTTATGATTGTATATATAACTAGATTCTTTCTGCTTTCTTTTTTTACGTTTATACTTCTTTACTATTGTTATTTGTTACTATTACATAACTAGTAAATGAGAATTACTGCCACAGAAAAGGTTTTACCTAGTGTGGCAGTTATTAGTAACTTATATTAAAACAAATGTAAAATAAGCAATAAAATAAATAAATAAACAAAAAAAAACTAATTTGTATCTATCGTACCTACCAGAAAAAGTGGATTGCTCTTAAATGGATAATATTTATATATTAATCAATAAATAAATAAGGCTTACAGATAAGGACGATATATTAAAAAAAAAAAAGGGCTGATGTGATGCAATTAGTAGCATACCTGCCCGGAAAACTAGGTGATCTGGGTTCGAATCCCGGTAGCCGACAAAATATTTTTTCGTTGGTTTGATTTTTCTGTATGTCTTTCTAATCGATTAATAAATTTGGTTTTAAATTTCACAGAAATTTGTTCTGAAAAATTGCTTCACAATAGTAACGTGTTCTTGAACATAAGATAGAAATTCAAATTAACGTTCTTGTAACTTATTTTAAAGCCAGAACGGAAATTTTACATTGAAGAATTTTTATACATTTATACTGTAATTAAATGGTTATTAGGTTTATTCATAGTAATAGAAGAAACCTTGCTGATAACTATATTATAGTTAGAAGGTTCTCGGTAAATGTAAAATTAATAAATAAAAATATATTTAAAAAAATAATTAAAAAAACCACAGTTTAGAAGCATTCTTCTTCTTCTTATTCTAAAACACACAAAAATGCTTTTAAAAATCAGTTTTTAATTGTGAAATTGACACCCCTTGCCAGATGCTCATGTCGTCATGACAATTGTGAGCGAATCTTTAAATTCCAATACTGCAATTTCGGCAAGGGATTGGACAGTATTGTATAGTGTATTGTACACGATTGGTACAGCCGACTTCGCACTATTTCGCTTTGGAACAAACACTGAGCATCGCTGCTTCATGTATTCCGGGACCTTAGAACTTAGAAACCATGCGCTGTGTACTTACACAATATGTATATCTAATATCTTGTACACTCCTCAATTGTCATTTATGACATTTAATTTTTGACTGTCTTTCTAATTTTTCAACCACATGCAACATTTTATCTTCTTTGAAAACCTTTTATTTACAAAAACTATCAATTTGGTTCGTTTCTATCTTCAGATTGTGCTTTAAAATGATTCTTTAAGACAATATATTATGGTCTTAACGATCTGTTGATAATCTGTCTAATAAAATAACTAATTCTGAGAAAGACTACTTTCCTTAGTCTAGCACTAATTCACCGTGTCATTAGACTGAATTGGCCAGAACTGTATTGATATATAGATCGCATAAATTGAATTCAGAGATTTTTATTTCGTTGGAGAGTTCTCGAAACGATGTCCGGATCTAAATCTTGGTGTTAATTTACGTAAGGATTGACAGTTTTACAATTAAAAATGCTACTCGCGTAGCTCATGTGTCGTTGATGGTTCTGTAATTTCTGTTTGGGTCTATAACTTAAGTTTTATCACATCATTGAGTCGACGACACTTTTCATGAAGAATAAATTTATTATGTTTTTAACACACATTTAAAAATATTTAGAAATACGGATGGTAAATATTGGAGAATGCTTGTTCTAATTAAAAATCGTAATGTTATTTCAAATAAGAAGAAGGAGAAGGGTCGCATACATGATGTGGCAAAAGAGGAATGAAAGTGAATGGAATGCGGTGTAAATTAGGCAACTACCTATATGGAAAATCCAATAATGATTAAAAATAAACGAATTAGGAGGCATTTTAAATCTGATTATAGCATAGTGAACATGATTAAGAAAGGGTCGCTTAGATAGTTTTGGCATGTAGATAGAAATAATGAGATAAGGATGGTAATGAAAATGAACAGCGTGTTAATGTTCCTAGAGATGGAGAATATCCGGAAGATTTGAAGCAAGTTTGAAGTCAGTTTTAAACTATGTACGTAGATACTGAATGATTACTCTGTTAGAAGATTCAAAAATCGACGAGTATGCATTAGAATATATATGAATGCTGATGAGAATTTTGTAACAGGGCAGAAGCGTGTTGGTACGTTGGTTAGTCAGAAATTAAATGCGATTTATTTTAACTTTAATTTGGATGGTTGATACCCATCAAAAAGGACACAAATAATAATTTTGTATTGATTTGAAAAACTAAAAAACCACTGTGATAAACATTACGTCGATCGGATTCGATACTGCTGTGTCTTCGTCAGGTCGGACACACACTAACTGATCCGTAACATAAAATATACAAAGATATCAACTGTCGCCAATAATTTCTTTGCATATGATATGTGTATCAGATATGTCCAATATATAAATTATTGGGTCCTTACCTATGAAATTGCTGTTTTCTAATACTGGCTAGTTCGATGTTCTATATATTGCAATTGACTTGGGATTCTAAATTCAAATTAATGTCATATTAAAACTATTACATTCCTTTTTCAAAATTTGAAGTTAATGAGTTTTTCAGCATTGAAAATTCGCGTTGTTTTCGAATACAAAATCCGTCGTGGCACTAATGTTGCACAGACAGCATGCAATATCAACGACGTGTAGGAACCAGGAACTGCTAATGAACGCATTGAGCATTTTTGGTTTGATGGATCCGTTCTGTAAATTTCGACCTCAACAACGAGCCCCGGGTACGACCGGAGACTACAGTCGACAATAACGAATCGAAAGCTATAGTGAAAGCGGATTCATCTTCATGTCAGAATTAGCAACAGTCTTCAACGTAAGAATAATTTGAGTCAAATTGGGAAAAAAAGAAGATCATTTAGGTCCTATCTATAAATAAATAAATGAATTAGTAATTGCATCTTGAACATCGCCTCAAAAGCTTGTCTTCCGATGTTCGCTCGTAATCTCGCTGTGAGACACTTCATCTTCGAGTTCCGTGACGGGTGAATTCCAGCAATGCTGGTGATTCCTTCTCCAGGCGCGCTGGCGGACGGTCCGTACTGAAGGATGAGGAATGCCTATCGGGAAGAACTGGTTCATCCGCGGGTCTTGTACAGGAAATCACACCACTGCGTACCAACCAAATATTTCTCATCATCCGATGTAGGTACATTTACAGATGCAAATATTCTTGGCTTCAAGCGTAACGCCAGGTCACTGAATCATGTTTCTGTTTCGTTAAGATATTGTGAAATCTGATAAAGAATTGAAGATAGATTTCCTCGATAAAAAATTTGACCATGTGATATATTTTAAAATAACAAATATAATTTAAGAACTTGAATAACATGCATAATTCAAAACGTTTATAAATATATTTATTTATTTAAACATTGTAAAACACACAATATTTGAGTTATTTATCGTACAGATACGTCGATGATATATTTTGCATCAAAAATTGACTACCAAATTATTAATTGAAACATGCATAAGTTTGTAAATGGATGAAACACAATAAAAAAAATTATGAAGCCTAGATTATAAATCTATTAAATTAAATATTAAAATGTTACTAAAAGTTACTCTTTCTACGTAAAGTATCGTTGATAAACAATAATTCGTTTTAAATTATTATAAAATTTCATATAAATCGTATAAGTATGGTTGATATACAAAGAGACAGTATTTTTTATATATTATGTGTATACAGAATACAACAGAAAAAAATGTTTGTAACACATATGAAATATTGAAAAAAAAATACTAGTAATTATTAATTACTAATTAATACAAAATTACAAAAGTGTACGTATGAGAGTGAAATAATACCTACATAGATCGATTTGATGACGTGGATCAATTACCTGATATTGCTCTACATGGCCATTATCTTTGTGGATACCTAAAAAGCAAAACCTACCGAAAATAATAATAATTGATAAAATGTATTAACATTGTATGTATATCAATGACGACAATAAGATCGTAACCTCTGTTACCTTCCAAAATAGGTAGTTTACAATTGTCTACACTCTTCGGGAGACGATTAGAACAGCCTAGAAGTGACGGAAACCTTCTCCTAAACACTAGAATAATCTAGGAGGTTTGATGATCCAGTTTTTGGGTATAAATAGCGCGGACCTAGACCGCCGCGGAGAGTCTTGACAGATCGTTCAGTGCGACGTGCGTCGCGGACGATAGCTCAGTGTTCCCAGTCCTGAAATTGCTTACAAGCGACAAAGAGAGTATTACTCAGCGATAATAAAGTGTTCACATACAAGGGATATATCACGAAATAGTATGAAACAAAAAATAGCGTTAAGTTTAATTTGTGTTAAGTGACTTTGTACATTGAATAATTAATTAATCATTAATTAATAAATCGCTAATTAATTTTCAGTGTATTTATTTGCCTCTCGCAGCCATGACCCGTGAAAATTGTTTTCAATAATTTATTTTACAAATGGATAACAATATTATAAACAGAATTAAACAGAATCACATATTTTTATGTAAATTATTCAATAAGTATTTATTATAATATATCACACCCACATACTGCAGGTGGCGCGTAGACTATTAGCCATGTTGATAATCTACATATTTCCGTGATATTATTTAAATTGTAAGGCGTTATGTTAAAAAGCAATATTAATGTTGAGGCGGATTATAATGTTTGGCTATGTCGGGGAGGGGAGGGGATAATGAGAAGGGTGCCGAATAGGGCAGGACCACACGCGGAGGCCCGGGGGGCGGAGCCCCCAAGCGTCACGCAACCCCTCAGACCGGATTTAAGCACTTAATTAATGTAATTGTACCCTTTACAGTAAATTATGCCAAATTTCGCCTATCTCAAAATGAGTGATATAAGTCAGGCAAATATTTAAATTCTCAGCCATTCATTTAACTAATTAAGTATATGTGTATGTAGATATTGTTATTATAATGATTTTTTAATTTTTCAATGAAAAATATTTTTATTTTTAAAGAAAACACATTATACTGCGATGTTGCCAGTTTAGATCAATGTTATACGTATTATTGATGGTCGAATCTTTATCTTAACCGGTTACATACGGTACTGTTGTTTGATATTTTCGTCTGATTTTATTGATGATTAGTAGCTGAGAAATAACTGTCGTCTAGTACCGGTGGTTGCCCGTTTATTTACAAAAATCAGTCATTAATCATCGGTAAGTTACAAACAAAGTGTTAAATTTCGATAATGTATACAGTAACTAGTATACGTATGCGCTAACTATGAGTTAATGAATTCATTATCGAAGTTAAAGTATACATATTCTACATTATCAAATGTATTCACAAAATTTAAATTTTGTAACAGAAATCTCAAAACTGTATCACCAGTTAAAATTCCGTCACGTCAAATCAATTGGAAAGATGTAAAGAAAAAAATCTATCAATAGAAAAAAACGTTCAGGTTTCGTATCCCGGTAGAAACTATGCATATATTCCGTATATTTCTTATTGATTCATCTCATTTTGTTTTTAATAACATATCACTAAGAAAATCAAGGTAATAATTTATGTGTACACTGATTCATGATCATTTTAATGTATTGTCTAACGATTGTTTGAGTCTTAAAACTTTGGTTTAATCGTAAATTTATGGTTGGTAGATTTATGGCTTGACTTGTTCAGTTCTGAAACCTTTAGTTCGAGTCTTGAAACATCAAATAATTATGATAAATTTATGTTGTATTTCCTTTGTTACTTATCTATATTAATCGTTCACATTTGTACTAAAATAATTGACAATTTTCTGCAATAACATGACAATCAAAAGATCTATTTTGCTCTATTGAGATTAGAAGGTGTGGATATCTATACCTAAAGGTTTTTGAATCTATTATCGA
>JADDOH010007793.1:0-49891 GCA_016648135.1 Agrypnia vestita | reverse complement strand
AATACCAAATAATAAAACTAACTCTAGTATCTCTAGAAATTAATGTCTTAATCTTAAACCACATTTTGTAAAATGATTTATTATACTTTTATTGTTATTATACAGTTACTAGTATTTTTGGACACTTCTAATTTATTTTTTGTTTAATTACAATGGTTGAAACAGTTAAAAACAAGTGATTATGGTTATACATTATTTACCAAAAAGTAAGTACCTACATATTATAGTCACTCCTCAATTAATGACCGACAATCATTTTTTGAAGGGACATTCAATTTAATTTCGTTTATTTACAGTGGGCGTCGCCTATGTTTCAGTGTTCACTGTGCCGAACCATTACATTAGAGTCACGCGAGTCTGAGACGACGCGAATTAGATTTCTGATACGTCGGTAGTGTTGACGGCGTATGCTTAATCCCTTGGACAACTCACAGAGCAAATGGCTCTACAAGACATAAATGTATATTTTCCATAATACAAATGCCCCCACTGTAACACTTCAGATGCGTCGCAATATAATGCTCTAATTATAATATTTTACATCTTCGTTAAAATACTGAGGAGTTTATTTACTGACCTGGTCGTTAAGTGAGGACTGACTGTATTTCTTTAAACTTTTCATAAGAAAATCTGCCAACACACTTCTGTATATTAAAAATGGCATCTGGATGATATTTGAATGAAAAAAAAAACAGCACACTAGATGTTCAAAATTATATGACATCACTGGTTATAGTTCCTGTGCATTGATGCCATAAACGATGAGCGAAAAAGAGTACATTTGTAATGTTTGAATTAAGGCTTTATTTATTTGTAAATTAAATACAACACTGTGACATATTTGGGGATGTACATAATTAATATTTTGCATAACCTGAGCGGCCATAACACTGCGCCCTTGAAGATATCAGATTAATTATCATCAATAATTGGCAGCTTATTTTTGTATGTGAAAACAATAGTGGTTTTTGATATTGTAACATTATTTCATTATTAATTGACGCATATTATAATTTTTTTTGAATTGTATCACATTCTCTTCCAAAAAAAATATTTTACTAATGCCATGTATGGTACGGCGAACATCGATAAAGAAATGGATTACCAGATGTAGTGAAACTAACGAATATAGTTGACATTTTACATAAATGAATATTTCCCTCGAACATAAATTGAACTCATTTTCAAACACATACTCGAGCTACGAACAAAATATTGACAATTTGAGTGTCAGTCATCGACGACAGCTCTGTCGTCTCATTTTCGGTAACCAATCATAAGAACGTAGACTCTTGATTTATAGATAATCTAGAAAAAACTGCCTTTTATAGCAGACATGATCTGACAAATAATAATATTGTAACATACACATCTTATATACCAAAATCAAAATAGATAAGAGCCGTAAGCAAAAAAAATATTTAAATGTAACTTGTAAGCTTTTGTGAACGTAATTTAATCTTAATTATCCGATAATAATTAGTCGTAAGGTTGAGGGTGGCTCGCTTCATATGTAACATACCTACATAAGTTTTTATATTTTGATTTCATTGTATCATTTTGGTGACATATTTACACTGTGGATGTTTTCTTCAATATATCAAAGAGTTTGACTTGAAGACATTTCCAAGTTGGATTTCACGAGGCATAACGTTTGCCGCAGTCTAAAAAGCAATAAATATACCTCTGGACTGTCTCGACGCCCCGTACGCAACCCTAGGAAGGTGCGATAAAATATGTACCACGTAACACGACCCAAAATTTTTAAAACAAAACAATATTGCTTATAAATAAGTCTATTATAATGTACAATAAATACTTAAAAATATATCCATATATTGCATATTTGTATTAATTTAAAATTATTTTCCAACATTGTATTATTATTAAAAAATGTCCGGTGCTAACGTATTGTAAATCACAATTGTAGATTGGAGAATTATTTTCTTCAGCTCTGTTGGAAATCCTTTCTTTATTCATCATCAGCCATGTGATTTTGAAGATTAATTTGTCCTCATTAGTTCTTTGGTGAATTTTTACATTATACAGTAAAACCCCATTAATTCGAAATTTACTGTAATTTGAAAATTTTCACACCCACAAGTCCCAAAAGGTTAATTTCGTAGTAGATTAATCCTGATAATTCAAAAAACCCCGGAAATTCGAAATAATTTTTAGCCCTTTGCGCCATAAATCAATACGTTTTAGTTCATATAATTTGAACTTTTTTTGAAAAGAAATCGAAAAAGTTTTTCAATTTCTTTTCGCAAGTGAGAACAACAAATATGTGAATATCGGGTACTAATAGAAATGTCGCGATCTTTACATCAGCATAATAAATATTGCATTTTCGAAATGATTTCTAGAAACATGAAAAAATACAGACATTTTTCACAAAATTAATGGCTCTTTTCATGAGTTTTACGATTATTGATGAATTTCGCAATCGCATTGCGATTTTTTTTTGTAACTTAAAAATCGAATTAACAGGGTTCCGCATAATTCAAAATGTTTTTTTGGGTCCCTTGAATTTCGAATTGACGAGGTTCTACTGTTTTAAGATATTCCAAATAGTAATCTGTGTTATGTCATTGATGGTGAGAGTTTTCATCTTTGCTTCATGTGTAAGCATCGGTAGCAAACACCGTCATTAAAGTCTTCACTGTGGAATATTGGCTTCGAGGATTGAGGATTACAATCTTGCAAATGTTGCATTGAAATAAATGCAGATGACCTTACAAGTGATATAGAATTTATGGAAATGTTGTTAAATCTTGCGTTTAGTGATTTACAGTACATTGGCATCGAGCTGGACCTATTTATTGAATATTTTTAACTCTGCGAATTCGACTACTAGTTAAGTATGGCACTAGTTTGATGTAGGTTCTTCATTCTTTTGATTTTCACGTTTATTTAAAAAAAAATCTTTTTATATGTAGAAGTAGAGTCTCAATGCTCTCATTTGTCACGATTTTTATCATACAGTCCATGAGTGGCGGCTCTTCATTTCGATGGCCTGGATTAACTGTAAGAATCCATATTTGTGACCATGTCGACGTGCCTTGTGAAAAGGGCATTATATTTTGTTTATTGAATCTTTTTATCTGAAATTCTTAACTGCACATTACTTTATAAAGTTTTAAAATACGCAATACATGTTTAGAATTTCAGATAAAAAGTTCATTAATTAAAAAAAATACGATCTAAGCTCTCTACTGCAAAGTAACAGATTTTCAGATAGATTATGTTTGTATGTAGGACACGTCGATATATTAAAGTGGGCCTCTAGATAGCTTTGGTTACTTAAATATTTTGTATCTTAATTCTGTACAAAATAGTATTAAACGTGATTATAGAGAATATTTCTATTCAAAAAGAGTTGCACTAAAAATAATTCTCGTTAAATTTTACACAATTTTAAAGCAGTGCCATAACTTTGACAGTAAATCGAAAGAGTATACAGGGTATAACAGAGCTAGTCTACAATACTTTACAGGTGGATTCCTGCCTCGGTGATGAGTCGAAAATGTTCAAGCAACCATGACCTACTATCTATAGATATATCGAGTTATGCAATATAAAAGTTTGCATTTTTTCTGAATATTTCCGACTTATTTTTTAAAAAATGTTGAACTATTATTACAAAAAAGTAATTTGTTTCATTACAAGTTAAATAAAATGATAAAATCCTCCAGAAATTCCAATTTAATTTTTTCCAATTGGAATTGGAAGGTTTTTATCATTTTATTTGACTTATATTAGGTCCTTACATATGAAATTCACGTTTTGCCGTACTGGCAAATTTGATCTCAAATATCTTCTCTTTGGTTAGGAATTCCAAATCCAAATTTATACAGCTATTTACTCATGTATTTGTGTTTTGAAAATTATAATTCATTTGTTTTTTCCTCAATTGTTTTTTTCTTTGCGTCACTCAGTTTACAAAATGAAAAACTTGAAATATCGCGTTATTTACGAGTACGAGTTCCACCGTAGCACCAGGCTGCAGAAACGGCTCGAAGGATTAATGATGTGTATGGCGACGGTGCCGCAAAAGAAAACACAGTGCGTTTTTGGTTCCAACGTTTTCGTTCTGGAAATTTCGACCTGCAGAACAAGCCCCGGGACGGCCGGAGACCAAAGTTGATAATGAAGAATTGAAGGCTATTGTGGAAGCGGATCCATCGCAAACCACATCCGAGTTAGCTGCAGACTGCGGTGTTAGTGATAAAACTGTTTTAATCCACTTGAAGCAAATTGGTAAGGTGAAAAAGCTTGAAAGGTGGGTACCTCACGAATTGAGTGACGCAAATCAACAAACGCGCGTTGACTACTGCGTTGCATTACTCAACCGGCACAATAATGAAGGGATTTTAAATCGAATCATTACCTGTGATTAAAAGTGGATCCTGTACGATAATCGGAAGCGCTCATCGCAATGGCTGAACCCTGCCGAACCAGCCAAACCATGCCCCAAGCGAAAATTGACTCCAAAAAAGTTACTTGTGAGCGTTTGGTGGACTAGTGCTGGTGTCGTTCACTACAGCTTTCTTAAATCTGGCCAGACGATTACGGCAGATGTCTATTGTCAGCAACTGCAAACCATGATGGAAAAGCTAGCTGCTAAACACTCGAGGCTGGGTAATCGCTCTAGGCCACTGCTGCTTCATGATAACGCTAGACCACACACTCCACAACAGACGGCTACCAAATTAGAGGAGCTTCAATTGGAATGTCTACGACATCCACCGTACTCTCCGGACCTTGCCCCAATAGATTACCATTTTTTTCGAAATTTGGATAACTTCTTGCAAAGGAAAAAATTCAACTCCGATGGGGCAGTCCAAACCGCCTTCAAAGATTTTATCGATTCCCGTCCGAATGGTTTTTTAAGTAAAGGGATCGATGAACTACCTATGAGATGGCAAAAGTGCATAGATAGCAATGGTACATACTTTGATTAAATAAATATATTATAATAAAAAAAATCGGCTTTATGTTCCTCCCATACTAAACGTCAATTTCATATGTAAGGACCTAATATTAAAGAGAATGAATTTTTCGTATTCAATATAAGTTACTCTAACGATTGTTTAATGTTTTACAAATATTGAAAACTTTGATGTCGCGCATCTCCATAACTATTGATATTAGTTCATGTTTGGTTGAATATTTTCGACTCGTAATTAAAGCAGGCGTCTACCTGTAAAGTATTGTGGACTAGCTTTCTTGCGCCCTGTATAAAAAGTACCATAATATCATAAATATATATTTTACTCTCTCAAAACTGTGTGTAAGACCTTTCTACTATGTGACGTGATTATTTAAATGGATAAATAATATAAGCCATCACAAAATTTTGGATAGCCATCAAGTTATAGCTATTATAATTACAAATATTCTATGTGTGCTTTTGTTATTATATTATAAAATAATTATGAAGGTATAAAATAATATAAATGCTAAAAGTGAAAAAGTGATTATTATACTATTTATATTGTATTTAATTAAAAATGTATACAAAAACACAAAAAAATACATTTATCCTAAGATACATTATAACTTAATTTAAAAAAATCTGTATTATGTAAGTCATTAGCCAAGTAAGTTCTGTAAGTCTTGATAATTAATTATTCGTATAATAACGACAGTGGTCGATATTATTTGTGGACTGCGCGAATTTGCGAAGACGCAGCGGAAACATAGTCACGGGTGCGTTTATATTACGGGGAATATTTTGTCAATGCGGAAACCCCCTTCAAATAGAATTATCACCTCATATCGCACACTTCAAAATCCATTAGCAACGATTAGGCTCGGTGTGTACTGGATCGACAAATTCTTAGCAAGGTACGGTGTAGCCAAAATTAACGTAACACGTATTATTAAAATTTCAAAAAAAAAAAATTTAAAATCATTCTTCGAGAATACTTTTTTTTCTTTTTTTAACACATTTTTTGTACTTTGCACGTATTGTGCGCGATATTTTTTGAAAACTATATTGATCAAAAGAGCTATATAATATTTTTGAACCCAAGATATTTACATTTATAATGGTATCTCACATATTGAATAAAACTCGAAAATATTTTATCAACGGAAATAAATTCAGTTTAACACCCGCATTTGAATTTAACATTACGCGACGAGCGACATTATTAACATTATAATGTCGCCGTTTACAGTAGGTTTAAAAGTTGCCATTAAATTATTATTGATGTTGGGCACATTTCACGAAAGAACTCGTAAGGTAATTTTTTTTAACTAATCTAAAAATGGGTTTTCACAGCGTGATAACCAATGTGTATAGACTTGAATCATGACCATACTTAAAAACATTCCTAAATATTATTACGGGAAAGTGGATTTGGTAACTTTTATGTCATTTCATCATCATTTTCTTCGTCCTTAAGTCCGATAGGGGAGGGCCTCAAATACTCGACAAGGTGTTTCCCTGTCTTGCGCCGCTTCGGTTCTAGTTGACCGTCAAGGCCCGGTTTGTCTTCGTACAATCATTTTTGCTGTTTGTTTCAACTTAGTTTGGGTTGGGTGGCCCCCATGTCTTTCGAGCTGCTTGTAGCACAAGATCTTTTTATGTATATTTTTTACTGGTTTGGCAGTTTTATTTATCTAACCTAACCTTTCGATTGATATTAAATAACTTTTTTAAAGGTTCATTTCAAAATTGCATAAAAATATTTTAAAAAAATATTTTTCATCTGCTTTGAATGTGTTTTTCGTCTTCTAGAAATTTTGAAGATGTATTTTAAAATGCAGTAAAATTTACAATATAATGATTCCTGTGACTAGAAGCCTTTGAAATGTGTTTCTGGAGAGCGATGAAAATTATTAGACAAAAAGGAATGAAATGAGGACACATTGGAAGAAATAGATTTATTCTGAGGTGTTTGGGTCCTTGGACATGACACCTCTGTAGTCACAGTGATAGAAGGAAGACAAAACAGGGATGCCTAAGAAAAACATCCAAAAAAATGAAAAACTGGCACAGAAAATAAGTCAAAAAAGCTACAGCGACAAGTGAATGTCTTTTAAGAAAAGATAAAAAATAATCGATTATTGGCTTGTTTTGACCTATATTCCCACATCTCCTCGATTCTCCCAGAAGTTCCTGCATACGACCAAGTGCTCCCAAAATTGCGCATTTTTTGAATGGCTAATTTTGGATTCGCCTCAATCTCTGCGTCCTAGATTGCTGCACTTTGATCATCATGATTTCTCACTGCATCTTTACAAACCATCTACACACCATTGGTGAATGTCCAAATACAATTTTTTAATTATCATAATAGCAATCAAAATGATTAATTTCTATTTTAAACAATGAGGTTATTTAAAAGAAAAATGCACTTTTAAGACGTTGAATAAACTAAATGACACAAAAAAACTTTCAACCCGCCCCAACACCATTACTTTTGATTCGTTTACATCCATCATAAGGTCATATTATTTATATTATTAGTCAATTATTCCAAAGCATATTGCGGCCATAAAGGTACAAATTCCCCAAACGCAGGTTTTCTATATAAAATTAAGGCCGGTATTCATCTCATAAAATTGAATTCCCGTGTTTGAAAATCGCAAACATTTCTTCCATGAGTTCTTTCGAATCGAAGCATTCTTGCGCGTATTTTTTGTGATCCACCAACACGTCTGCCACCGGCGCTCTTTTCAAAAGCGGTCCGTGTCACTCGCAACACTCTAATTCGCAAGATCTCGTCACCGGACGAGAAATGTGCTTAAGTTTTTTGGAACGCTATTTATGTGATTATTTCTATTAACTAGTACGCTAAGTTTAGCGCTAAGTAATTTATATTTATCGTGTAAGACTCGAAATAAAGATTGGCGTTATTTATTTAAAGCATTTAGGTACAGACGAAACGATCATATCTCGGCGTGAACAATGTAAGGAGGTGTTATCTTTAATATGATTGAGCCTGGAATATTTATCTATTGGGAGCCTCGATCGTAACATAAGTGTAAACTAAGTGAATGCGTCTTAGATTTGTAAGTGTCTGCAATAAGTGTATCGTAAAGACTCGCCGTGTAAGCGGGTTGTAAGTAAGATTGCTTTTTCATTGACACATTGTTTTTCTATTCGTTGTTTTTCGCAGAGCAGTAAATTAGTAGAGATGTTTTTTGAAAAGTACGGCGATTTACGCACTTTAAGATGTATCATGTACCATTTAAAGGGATCATATATGTATAAACTTTTTGGATTAAAATAATGCATATATTAATGGCTTATTTCTCTATTTTTTTAATTGCTCTGCGACTAAATTGTCTGTTATATTTGAAGCAGAATATAGTCTATTTTTGATGGGATACAATCTTGTACCGAATCTTGGTAAGGGGAAATTGATATACACAGAAATTTGATATATATTTCTACATGTATATAGTTTGATATCTATATCTTAGATTTTGTTTGTCTCATTTAAAAGTATGCTGTACTCAATGTGTGACTACTGAGCAGCGAACACCATTAAACATAGTCCCTCAAGTTAATTTTGAGCGTATAGAGACTAAGCAGACAGTTGACAATAGAGGTCTAAAGTACTTGTTGTATAGTTTGGTACTGAAGTGGCAATGAAGCAATTCTATGTGAGAGCTAAAACAATGTTTTGAAATATGAATTTAAAGATAATTCCAAGTTTTTTACATCAAAATATTAATTGGTGGCTCCACAGCAAGAACTTTCTGTTTTTTGATTTCTTGTTTTTGTTCAGATTTTAGATGAATTTTTATCCTTTTACCATGCCAGTACTAAGTTGTATACTGTAGTTTTGGATTTTTATTGCATTGGAGGTAAATGTTTCACTTTTTACAATATTCCATACCGATGCTGTCGTGGAATCAGAGTTACTTTCTTACATATGTTTTGTGGTGAGTTTCCCAAAAAACCAAGATTCAGTGCAGGGTCGCATCCTATATTCATTCATCGTTAACATTAATAGATTATTTTTAAAAAAGAAAAAGAAAGATAAAAAGAACGCAAATCGCTGGTAGGTTGAGAGTGAGTATCATAGTCACGACGCATCACTCGAACCGAACGTCAATTCATGCAAAGTTTTTGCGTACAATATGATTTGTTTTGCTAAAACATCAGGTATCGCACATATCCGACAAATTGTATTGTATAGATACTTGATCATTGTATCCAAAGTGTTTTTGTACCAATAAGCAATTAACATGTGACCCTCCAGAGCGGGCAGTAAAGGACGGGGCGTGTACACACGTAAGATGGCCTAATATTATAATATGTTATATAGTTTAAGGCGTACCTGTTATGTTATTGGTTAAGTATTACTTATGCTGTAATGATCGATTTGTTGTTATTCACGTTGAAATGTTATGTGTTCACTCGGAGTCAATGTTGAATAAAATATATTGTTGAATATTATGTTTTTTATTCATTTGTAGTTTAGTACCCTTCTCTTTGTGGACTTGGACTTTTTTCTTAGTGGAATTTAAAAACAAGAGAACGACGGTGGGTCGGTGCCTTTGAGATGTGGTGTCGGAGACGCATGTTGGGTGTACCATAGACAATGAGTACTACAATATGTAATTCATAATCAAGGAGAGTTTCTCAACTACTTGTCAGAGATGAATCCTCCAATTTTTCGGACATCTTGCTTGGAGAGAAGCTTCTTGTGGTCTGCCACGTCGAGGGTCGAAAAGGAAAAAGATCTTCAACACATTGGACTGACCAAGTGGAAATAGCTACAAGCACTTCTCTGGTGCCAGCGCTAAGACGTGCGGGATGCCGGGAAAGATGGAGAAGAATATTCAGGAGGGCGGGATGTCGTGAAGATCATGGACCTGAGGGTCATGGTCGTGAGGGACTGACTTAGATGATAATCCTTTTCCCTTCTGCCTATACTTGTACAATGGAGAAGTTTCATGATGTTTATAATACTATATTTAACTTAATAGAATTAAAATATACATAGATCAAAACTAACAAACCAGTGAAAAATTTTTTTAAATCTGTCAATAAATGATTGAGTAGATTATTTAAATGTACGTATTTTAGCATAGGAAGACTGTGGCTTTATCCACCGGTGACATCATTTGACCTAGTCGAGATCGTCGCACCACAGGCTTACTACGCAGGCGTCGCAGCAAATACGAGTCGCATTGTCTAGGTCAATTGACGTCACACGCTTCATAGTCGCATGACACAAAATTATTTTTGCAACCCAACTATAACTCTTTCATTTGTAGAGATATTTTAATGATTCTTAAATATTTTTGTTTCAATTTATTTAAATTTTTATAATAAACAATATGCAAACTTATTTAAAAAAGCTAAAACACTGTCAATAATGCTATGGAGATCTTTTGCAGATGTCTTCAGTTCCTGCTGCCTTTTGCAAAAAATCACTTACCAATCGATACTCAAATAACGGTTATTGTATTACCGGTTAAAATACCACCACTATCACCAAATTATGTGTTAGAACACCATCTAGCGGATAGCATTCCAATGATATATGGAGCTGTAGAATGGCGCCATTAGCGCTCTTTATTTATTTAATGTATCAGAATGAATAAAGGCCTGAAAAGAGAAAAATCTCTGTTATTTTCTTACCTTTTTTGTAACTCATTTGTGGCAAAGGGAAACATCTCCTTCAGATCCAAGCAAGGGATCAATCTGAGAATCATTTTGTGAGTATCCCCTTCGGATCGAACTGTGAATTCATTTTGTGTGAAAAAAAAATACTCCTTTTCAGATCCAAAGATTTTTTTTTTAATATTTAAGTTTACATAATATTTTACATATATGATCCACATTATTTAATTTTGACGGATTTTTTCCAAAGTTTTTACAGTCCCATGAAAGTATAAACCTGTGTATGGAACCGGTGAATGTCACAAGTGTGATAATTAACTGTATTTTTTAATAGCATATAACACATACATGCAAAGAAATATATATAGAAATATTTAAAGATAAAGTGTGTTAAGTCAATATTACAATATTTAAAAATAATATTTGCTGGTAGATTATTGAAATGTTTCATTCCTAGGTATCTGGTGGTGTTGCATGGCTGTTTTACTGCACCTAGGTATATTTAGGGTTCCAATCATGCACACTCTTTTGCTAGGTCTATTTTGAACTATAATTGTTTTGTTGATTGATGGTTTCTTTGTGTATTTGCAATATTGAGTTGGTTTTATATATGCTGTCTAAATTTGGGAGACCTTTTGCATTTGATAATCAAGATCGGGGGAAAATGGGGTGTCGGCAGGAAGCAGATCTCATGGCTTCGTAATATACGAGATTGGACAGGGATAGGGACGGTGGAAGAGCTGTTTGGAGCCGCTAGAGATAGGAAGATCTACTCTCAAGTGATAGTCAACATTGGGGGACCTGACCTGACACTAGGAGAAAATTCTATTTATTTATGCATTTGGTAATCAGAGTAATAACATATTCCACCCATTTTTAAAATCATCATGAATCTCTAAAAAGTTAACACTGAATCTATCAATAATAATACACTTTTAATTTGTTCATTCTCCATTCTGTTAGGTATAAAAAAATTTCACATTTGCGCCAAAGCGACTGCTTTTCCATTGCATCCAGTTAGGTACTTTAATTTATTTTATTGCCAACTAGCTGTGCCCGCGCTGCTTCGCACGTATAGATTTTTAATACACTGTTTGGATCGTCACAGAACTTTCGCAAACCTTCTAGAACATTCTCCTTCCAGAACTTTCAAGAAATTTATCCAATGTACAGGAACCTTCTAGACACACCGACACATTCCGCCACTCAGTTTAGAACCTTACAGAACTTTCAGGAATTTTCTAGAACCTTCTCCTTCCAGAACTTTCTAGAGCAGGTTTTTCCGGAACCTTTGAGACTCACCGACACAGTCGGCGCGCCTATTTTGAAACAATCTGAACCATTTGGGGCCCTCACATAACAAAACAATGTGCTAGAAAGCACCTTTTCGTCGCCCACGCACAGCCACCCCCACCAAACTCGCATATTTTCGATGTGACATCAAGGGCTATCCACCACCATAACCACTGGTGGGTGGTTATGGGTGGTTGTGGAGAAAACTTGTCGGGTAGGGAAACACGGGTTTCTTTGTATATATATATTGATTCCCAGTTTAACTTCCATGCAACTGATTTGGCATCAGAACTCCAAAGTCCTGCCTCCTTTGACAGATTTATATTGGCTTATTTTGTACACATACTTTTATTTATTTTATTACATTATCATTAAAGCTATTTCCCTTAATAATTTATTTATTTGACACATGTGTATAAAGGGCTGTCAAAAATACTAATAAAATACATAATTCATTCATTAATGCCAAGGAAAAATAGTCCTTAAAATTTATCTCTGCACGCGGACAATGGATACTTTCGATTGGCAAGGTTTTATTAGCACTAAACCTGCACCGTTGGGATGTTTTGAGCCGTCGAGATGTAAGTACCTACGTCTGATAACAACGAAAAGGCCGGGGAAGGTGTTCGACCAAAAGGAATAAAGTGAATATTGCTTTGAAAGGGTAACCAGTAATATTTTAGGATAGATTCGCGAATGACATCTTGAGTGATAAACCCTAATGATCTGTTTTATGGCCATCCTAAGTCTACAGAAAAACTCTCAATTCACACACCAGATTTAAGAACACTAAATAGGTAGGAAAACACTTAATTTCGTCAATAATCTAACCTTCCTGGCGCATTTCATCATATTCTCGAACCTACTTCGAAAATCTGTCGGACAGTAGGTACGCATTTAGACAGGAACAAAGCCACAAAGCATTATAATCGTTGCGTAATACGGTCCACTAGTCTCCTTTCATCTTCTTGTGGACATCTTCACTTCTTATTTAGTAAAACTGCATTGTTGAAGATGTGAACGTCTTACGTCGAAAAATTTGCGTGCTATGAAGCATCTCTCAAGTGAAATTTAATGACGTGATGACATATGCAAAATTATTCCAGCGTGCGTTTGTCTATGATTTTTAGTATCAATAAATTGTAACACCCCTAATCTAATATTTGGCGTGAAACAACCTGGTACGCACAGGGCCATACCAAGTTCGAAAAACTATTTAAAAATTCCCAAAATATTTTAAAACCCGAGCGGCTAAAAAACCGAATTTAAAAATAGCTAAATATAGGGTGGGTCTCCGTGTAACGGTGGGAGAAATTCAGTAGAAATTTATAATATTTTAAGCACAAAGGTAAATTCGAAAGCAACAACAAAAAACACTTTTTCAGGAATTTAAATTAAAAATAAAAGACACTTTATTTAGCAAAAAACGATTCCGCGGACCGGCAGCGTAACAAGGTAAAGTAATCTCGGCGAACTGAGGATGCTGAGTCTGCGGAATCTTCCTTTATTTATACTTAAAATCTAGACACAGCGGTAAATCAACGGTCAAAATGGGATTAGTAAGGGAGGGGAGAGACATCTCGAGAATACCCAGTGGCGGATGGTGGTCAGCAGCATTCCCGAGCGGGTCATACTGTGCCGGCCCATCCTCTAGACGGACTATTTTGCCCGCCTAGCCAAATTATCTCCCGAACGGGGAGGTGTACATATGTAAATGTTACGTCAAATTGAACGCCTGGCACATCCGCATGTGAATTTAATTAGTACAAATGTGTCCGGATGTGTCGGCGTTCATAAATCGCCTCAAAAAAGGCCGATTTCTATCTCTCGATGTATCTCCTTCCAAACTAATCCGATTCTTTATTTTATAACGAATTCTGACAGGAAATGACATGCCAGGTTTTGTGCACTTTTTCTGAGTTCATCTCGTGAACTTTCTGATTTTACGGCGTTGCAAACTTTCCACGCGCCGCGTACGTCTGGTCCATAAACCAGCGGCCCCCGCCAGGCGCCGGCTTGTCGCGTCGGCCTGCCTGACCATTTTAACGGCCTTTCAAATCTGCTGCGCAGTTATCTGAAAACTGGCAAAAAACATATTTTTGCTATTTAATTTAATCCGCGAGATCGGCCGACATCCTCCACAGTGAGATACGTTTATTTCCGAATCTCGCGGATGTCCTAATAATGCACAAAACCTTATATCTCCAGTCAGGATTCGTCAGTAATAAGACCGCTAATTCCACTCATTTTATTTACAATAAAAAATTACAAATTACCTTTAGAATAAAATTACAAAAAATTCTTAAAACTATTCAAGTTGTCGAGGCCTCGACGCGAGTATAAGAAATATTATAAACTAAATGCATAAATGTTCAAAAAATAAACCTTATGGTAACAATTACATATATTGTTATTTTTATTAAATTTAAAAAATTCAATTTTATGCCGCTGGATTGATCGTGTGCGAAACAGTTGTTTTAATTTGTTATGTAAATTTTACATCTCTTCCCATACAGAACGCGCTTATCGATTTTTACAAAAATGTGGGTTTTTATTGGTGAAAAATGCATATATCTATCCTTTTTTCTTAACTATTACTCTTACTCTTGATTAAACAACCAGCCCTCAGGATGAAATACCGACAGTTATGGAAATAAATGACATTAAAATTTGCATTTTTCTCAATATTTCTGACTTATTTTTTGTAAAATGTTGGGACTATTTTATTACAGTAACTTATATCGAATTTGAAAAATTCATTCCCTTCAATGCAAGCCAAATAAAATAAAAAAATTCCAATTGGAAAGCACTCCAATTGGAATTTCTGCAGGGTTTTTATCATTTTATTTAACTAATGTTAAAACAAATGAATTTTTCGTAATCAATATAAGTCACTGCAATGATAGTTTAATGTTTTGTAAAAAATAAGTGAGAAATATTGAAAAGTGCAAAATTTTATATTGCTTAACTCCGTAACTATTGATATAAGGTCATGGCTGCTTGAACATTTTCGACATTCGAATCAAGCAAAGAATCCCGTCTTTCATTTATATTGCAACCTAAGTATATAATACTTTGTAATATTTTCTCTAATTTTTTTACCGCCTTATTTTTATTTTAGAGCTTGTATTTTATTTTAATTGTATTAAGACCCATCCCCAAATTCTATAATATAATAAAATGTCTATAATAAAATATTATCAAGTTTAAAGGCCCAAACTAAATTTAGGATCCCAAACACTTTCGAGATTATAAAAGATGGATACATAAATTTCTTTGTGTTCATTTGACATTGACAAGACATCGTCTTCGGATAATCATATTATTATTCCTTACATAGAATACTACATACCGAATAAAGCCCTCTACATTTGTGCATATTTAATGTATGTAAATATTAGATTGTTTAATAATCATTTCAATATCGAATATCGAATACTTGTGAAGATTTTTCTTCGTGTTATTATTAGGTTGATGTATAGTCATCCGACATTTTTACTCCCTTTCTTTTAACTCAAAGAAACTTTGGATTAATTTTTAACCCTTTTTCCGTGATCTAATCAAGCTGAAACTTTGCAGGCAGACTCGTGGCGATAATGAAAATGATCTAACAAACTTTCGGTAAAAAAATAATAATTATCGTATAATTTTGGATTTTTCGAATTTTTTTATTAATCAATTTTGTAGCGTCGCCCGACTCGTGCTTAACGCGTAGGGTAAGAGCTAAACATGTTTTAACTAGGAAATGAGAAAGGGAGTATAATAAAAACATGCTTTGATGGGTTAGTTTTGTATTAAATTATACTGTAACATAATAAAAAAACGAAAACAAACTCAAAACATTTTTTGTAAAATTATTACGAACTTCGTTATATATATAACGATATGTAAGTTACTTAATATATAATAAGTTACTACTATGTAAGTTAATCGAATACTTCTATGTAAGTTATATAATATATAATAAGTTAAGACTCGCACAGTTATGCTTAATGCATAACTTATGTTATGTTATGCTAAATGTATAAGGTAAATTTTATATTATATTATAAAATATACATATTTTTAATGAATGTAATAAAAAAACAGACTTTATTTTAAATATGAGCTCATTGCACTGAGTTGTTTCATATATGCGAACATACATATAATTTTTGTACATTTCTCCTTTTTTACATTTGTTCGTTTATTTGCTTTTTACTCAATTATATTTACTACTTTTTTTGTATAATTTTTTTCGATGTATAGCTACAATATCTAAACAACTAACTAATTTAATAGCATTTTGTCATCATTTTTGTAAGACCGCTCATCTCGGCACATGTTCACCATTTTCTTAGAGTGGCTATTAGTAAATAAATAAAAAATTAATAACTTATTACTAACATTCAGTATTTTGAAATAAGCAATAATAAACAAGAATTTCTATGAAATAAATCGAAAAAATAATATTGTCACGGATTCACACCGGCGGGAGACAAAATCAAACTTATTAAATCAATATATATATATAAACATATATAAAAAGAAACCCGTGTTTCCCTACCCGCCAAGATTTTTCCACAACCAGCCACAACTACCCACCAATGGCTATGGTGGTGGATAGCCCTTGGTGTCACATTTAAAATATGCGAGTTTGGTGGAGTTGGCTATGCGTGGGTGGGAGTGGGTGACGAAAATGTGCTTTTTAGAATATTGTTTTGTTATGGAAAGGCCGCAAATGCTTCAGATTGTTTCAAAATAGGCGCGCCGACTGTGTCGGTGAGTCTAGAAGGTTCCGGAAGAACCTGCTCCAGAAAATTCTGGAAGGAGAAGGTTCTAGAAAATTCCCGAAAGTTCTATAAAGTTCTAAACTGAGTGACGGAATGTGTCGGTGTGTCTAGAAGGTTCCTGTACATTCGATACATTTCTTGAAAGTTCTGGAAGGAGAATGTTCTAGAAGGTTCGCGAAAGTGCTATGACGATCCAAACAGTGTACTAAAAATCTACGCGTGCGAAGCCGCGCGGGCACAGCTAGTATTTTATAAAACTTTCAAGGATTTTTATAATTTAGTTATTTTTTGATATTATCGCAGTGAAATAAAGGTAAAATGGCTCTACGAATTTTGTATTTTGCAGTGCGGCGGGAGACAAAATCAAACCTTATTAAATTATATACATACAAAAAATATAGATTAAATGTTACAAAATAGTACCTATTTGCCATAAATATTAAAAAATAGTTGCATACATGTATGCATATACTTGTTATTTGCAGTAATCATTGACAAGCACATCATAATCGAACTGCCCGAGCTTCGAGCGCATGACCCAAAGAGAGCCGCGTCCGATTGCAGCGGCCTGCTTAGTATTCCCGGCTGGCGGGACCAGCGCTCGCTTGGCGCGCCGGCATTGTAACAGTTGGGCGGGACAATTGACACCGTTGGCGGATTACCAAACAGGCGAATGCGACTTCTTTGGGAAGGCACCGAGTGATCAAACATTAAATAATACCGACACGAAAGATGCAAATAATCCATCAGAATAAGGATGATGAAGAAAGAATGGCAAGAAAGATATATAACGCAAGTGTTGACGGCGCCAGAAAGAGAGGGCGACCACGGAAGACGTGGCACGACCGGGTTAACCAGTTACAGGAAGACGATCCTGTTGGAAGCCTGAACAACCGTCGAGCTTGCGTGCGAAGATGTGTGAATGTAGACGAAGCGAAAGTTGTGTGTCAGGACAGAAGAGTATGGCGCTCTATCCTCTCTGCCTGCCCCCCACCGGGACACGTCGTGATGGTTAGTTAGTTAGTTAGTTAATAAGGATGATATTTAAAAATAATCGGGGGTCTATTCTTCTTGCTTGCCTTGTTAGGTCCCCATCACTTGTGCGAAAATATCTCTGTCCTGCGTTGTCCGGAACAAGTCCTTCACTTGTCTCTTTCCGGTCCACTCTCTGATGTTGCGCAGCCAGGATATTTGTTTTCTATCAACTCCCCGTCTTCCTGCTATCTTGCCCTTAAGTATTAGTCGAGGAGGCGATATTTCCCCCGAGGGGTATATAAATTAATTTATAACCATTGCAAACATTTTTATGAGTTTTCAAGAAATTTTCTTTAAATATCTGTAATTATTCTGAATTTTCTAATCACCTTTTAGAAATAACAATTTTTTTGATATTATCAATGGTTTATGAATTAAAAAAAGTATTATTAGCAAACGAATTTTTTTTTCGCATATTGCAGTTTCTCATTAATTATTGAACTCCCATGTATTTATTTTTAATATTTTTAAGGTAAACACTTCCATTTTTAATTTGATCTTACGTTGTATCCCTGTGAAGGGATCATTGGCCCCGAAACATGTTGATTATTTCATTAATATTTGTTTCAAATAAAGTGCTTTCGTTTGGACAGTCCAACCGAAGTCTGATTTGAAAGAAAAATTATCTTTTAACAGACTATACGATTTAATTAATTCGAATTCTTGAGTATGAGGTATAATTTTTTGATATTAATTACAGTAATATCAAATAATTTATATTAATGACAGTAAAAAAATCTTAGTACGCATATAAAATTTAATTAAAATAACCGATGTTTTAATGGTTTTATGGATACTGCAATATAGGAATCAGAACGTTTAATTTTTGTCTTTTTTTAAACGATATATTTAACAACTTGTCGAAAAATATTAATGTCTGAAAAGCACCACTTCTTTTTCAAACTTTATACAATCAATTTGTAAATAATATATATGATCTTTATTTGAAAATATAGAGATTAATTGTACCAAAGATAACTCTATTGCATGAAAACTAAAATAGTGTTTCGGGGTTATAATTTTTTTAATGTTATAACAATATATTTGTTCATATTTTTTTTAGGAAATGCTTCAAGAGTAAATGGATCTATCATAATAAAATTGATTAAAAGCCTGTTTAGCTATGGGTTTTGCAAAATGATTTAATGAGTTTACGTTAAATTTAGCAAATCGAGAGCAAATACGAAAATCGTGTACTGAAGCCTCTTGATATATTAATTTATACCAAAAAAAAATTTTTAGCGCTTAAAAAGGGTGATGAAAAAGTTCGTAACAATATTTATCTCTATGTTAAGGTTAATTCACAATTTAATAAAATATGACTTATCTTTTAATACTACATCTTTACATTTAAAATTAATTTTAATCTGTCGGGGGTAATTTTAGTACGTAATATTAAATTTCTATCAAAAAAAATTTTCTTATCAGGGATATTTTATGCAGATAATAATTTCATTTTACACAATATTGTTTGGACGAGTCGTTTGGATTTAACGATCGTGTTTTTGCAAAAACAAAATGAAATACGCGTCTGACTGAACATTTGCCTATCTATCGCTTAAAATAATGAATATCTTTTGTCTCGCATGCGATCCTAAAACAATAATATAAATGCGCGAATTCTCAGCCACCATAGCCTACCATATTGTTAAGCAGCAAGCAATTAGCAATGGCCGCTTGGCGGGTAGCAATAGCTACGCAGCGGCTACAATCGACCGCGCAGCGGCCCAGACAGCCACCCGCAAGGCCTAGCAGCAAGCCACCGGCGATTGCCGATTGCTTAACTGCTAGTGTTTGTTGAAGATACCAACATGTTTCGGGGCCAATGGTCCCTTCATCAGGATACAGTGTATACTAAATATTAAAAATTAAAAATCGTCGTACAGACAATAACAAAATAAAAATTAATATATGGGAAATTAATAAATAATTAAGTACCAATTTGAAAGCAAATTTAAACGATAACTTTTTGTAGAAAGGACCTGGTTATTTAAAATATTCAATTTAATATTAATACTTTTACGTATTTCCATAATGTCTAATTTATCCAACTGTCATCCTGTATTATTTGTATTTTTCAATAAATATGTGTCGAAAACAACGTTTGTACTTATAAATTATATAATTAAAAAAATGGATAAATTTTCCGCGTCATTTTACAAGTACTTGTGAAGCTGGTACGCGGACAGATTTGCATCTGGTTATCTCGTTCACCGTGGCCCACAGCGAAATGTTTTTTTTATTTTACTTTAAAAAATCTTAAAGCATTTATTAACCAAGTACAAGAGGGTGAACTTGACCTAAGAATAAAAATACTGAGGTCTCCGTATAGTCCAGCAACTCGTAAAGTCAAACATAACCAGAATTTTATGAGAGACACTGATATGTGGGAGTCAATAATGGGTAGGTACTTGCGGAAAGGATTATATCTATGTACAATATTTGCAGCAGAGATGAGATGCCTTCAGTTAGTGGAAGACGTCATAAAAAGGAATTGAATAAAGCATATGATAATCTGCATGGAATCTGAGATCTACTCTTCTTGGAAATATGCCAATTGAACAACTTCCTGGGCTTGTACATTCGTATTAATTAAAATTAAAATTAAATCTGGACAAAGGAGACTGGATGACAATTTCATTGTAACCCAAGATTACGCGGTAACAATGCAAAATATGGAATTACAGCAAAACAATAATTTTAATATGTACTTCTCTGATCTAAATCAAAATAATTGGAAAATTCTAAAAAAGTTATTACATGCAACGAGTATTCAAATTATTATTTTTTAAATGTAATTTATGTCATTGTTTTAATAGTTAAAGTCTGTCTTTTACGACGAAATGAATAATTCCATAAATATTTTTAAATACAATAGCAAAATAAATTAATTTGATTAAATGTATGTCGTATAAAATATGCTAGTTACTTCTTACATTTTAACTAAATTAGAAAATATGCATGTAATTTATCAGGAAATCGGTCTATTCTCGAATGATTTTCTGTCACTCATTGACCGAAATTGATATCTGTATTTACAATTCAACTAGATAGACTCAATTTTTTTATAATTCTAATGTATTTGAGAAATCAAAGAAAATACAATAGAAAATAATTGACTTTTTTTGAATTGAACGCGGCGAATTGGCGATTTGGGGCATAATTGAAGAATATGGGTGGTATAACTGAACTTTTAGAGAGTAAGTATCCTCGATTGTCCAGTTGATTCTGATTTCAAAACAAAACAGAATTGCATTGAATAAGAAACAAATAAATATTGAAAAAGATATTCAATATAAAAAAAAGACACTCAACTATACTGTGGATACTTACGCCGGCCGCACACTGGATGCGTTTTCGTACGAAATTGAGTAGTACGTATACGTACAAATAGGCAAGTACATTCCTAACCTTCGAAGTAGTATTGAACATCGCACACTGTACACGATTTAGTAGTGCGTGTACAATCCGGATTTGTTCGGAAATTTTTGTACGATGGATATTGAAAAATTTGTCAATTTTATACCATAAATGTTTGTGGGACCAAAGTGATTCAACTTATCACCTGCGTGGCCATCAGCGCAGATCATGACGGTAAATCTCTGAAGAAATGAAAATACCTGGTAAGTTAAATAATTTGGTTTCATGAAGGTGAGGTATAATTATGTACTTCGAACAAATTACTGAATTTAGTCAGATCAGTCCACACAGCATTTAAAACATATTCAAATGTTTCTTTGTTCATACGTAGATAATCATGAAATTTGTCATTATTTAAGTCTGCCATAAAAAGGTGTAATTCATCCCTTCTAGTATATATTTCTTTCACCCATTTGGTTCTACGATAACAACGACGCCGTAGCAGCCTAAGAGTCAGAAGAGAGTTTTCCAGAAGATACTGATTATTCGTTTGGCACAAACGTTTGAAGAAATGCGAAAAGTAACTGATGGTGACCAACGCAAGATGCAATCAATGTGCGCGCTCAGTACGTACGAAAATATCGTGTGTGTACGTGCGATAATAATTCGTACGATTACATATTTTCGTACGTATGGAGCGCGCATATTGATTGCGTCTTGCGTTGGTCACGATCAGTTACTTTTTTTCTCCAATAACTCTTTCTCCAATTTGTGCCAAATGAATAATCTGTATCTTCTGGAAAACTCTATTATGGCAGACTTAAATAATGAAAAATTTCATGACCATCTATTTAATAGATTCACAAATGCTGGGGAGAATCGAAGTGCAACGAGAGCTCATAACATCGGAGAAATTTTTAAAAGTTTTTCTGTTCGAAGTACATAATTATACCTCACCTTCATTAAATCAAATTATTTAACTTACAGGTATTTTTTAGTTCTTTAGAGATTCTCCGCCATGATCTGCGCTGATGGTCACGTAGTTGAATCACTTTGGTCCCAAAAACATTTGTGGTCATGTATAAAATTGACAAAATTTTCAATATCCATGTACGAAATCGCAAAAATTTCCGAACAAATTCGGATCGATTCAAACGTCGCATCTATACGTACGTACACGCACTAAATAAATCGCGTACAGTTGTGCGATGTTCAATACTGCTTCGCGGGTCAGGAATGTACTTGCGTATTCGTACTACTCAATTTCGTACGAAAACGAATGTATGCGTACTACTCAATTTCGTACGAAAACGCATCCAGTGTGCGGCCGGCGTTACTCTCAGAATCGTCGGTTATACTGCCCGAGATTTTCAATTAAGCCAAAAATTGTATGACGTAGAATGTGAAATTTATTAAGAGAAGATTCTCTTATTGTGTTTTTTTACACTTATAATTCAATTCGTGTATTAACCACTCGTAAAAACTACCACAAACTTCCTTATATTTTGGCGCGCTGAACACCAACATCGTGACGTGGGTATGAAATTACAAGACTCATCCAACTAACTAAAGTTATGTTATAGGATGTGACTGTAGGAGGAAAATGAAGCACTAAAAGCTGTTCAATACGCAAAGTCTCTAGACACGAATTTGATCGGAGTACTGTTCTTAAATTCACCCTAAATATTTGTAAAATATTTCACACACTAATAATCTAATTAGTATTTCATACTAATTATCACTCTTGAATAACTTGTCCCTCATATACTGATGCACGTTATTTAAATCACTCAGATCAGCAGTAGAAATCTTCTAGCCCGCCTGTAGGCACTTCTTTGATTTACTATCGCTGGAATACACGCGCTGGCCACGCCGCCGTACTTTACGGTTTCGCCAGTTTCTTCATCGCACTTGTCAAACCTCAAAACAATATCTGTCCCGCGCGCACTTGCTCTTCGCTATTTTATACAAAACACATTGGTTTTCGAATGCTCAAGAATGCAGTCGAAGTACCGTCAAAGAAGGACGTTTGTATCCTGTGGACAACCTGACTAGTGTCTCCTATTCGAATACTCGATACTCGACTTTACTCGTATTTTTTTAATAGGTACTCGGCTATAGTAATGGTATACCTCGGAATTTTTATTTATTAAAGTTTTAATAATTTTATTTGACTCGTGTCAAAGCAAATGAATCTTAAATATTCATTTATGTTTTACAATAGATAATTAATAAATATTTTAAAAAATACAAACTCTGATGTCACTTCTGTTGTCTCCTAACTGTTGACATTTCACCCAGAGTAAAAATAATATTAGGTCCTTACATATGAAATTGGCGTTTAGTATGGGAGGAACATAAAGCCGATTTTTTTATTATAATATATTTATTTAATCAAAGTATGTACCATTGCTATTTATGCACTTTTGCCATCTCATAGGTAGTTCATCGATCCCTTTACTAAAAAAACCATTCGGACGGGAATCAATAAAATCTTTGAAGGCGGTTTGGACTGCCCCATCGGAGTTGAATTTTTTCCTTTGCAAGAAGTTATCCAAATTTCGAAAAAATGGTAATCTGTTGGGGCAAGGTCCGGAGAGTACGGTGGATGTCTTAGACATTCCAATTGAAGCTCCTCTAATTTGGTAGCCGTCTGTTGTGCAGTGTGTGGTCTAGCGTTATCATGAAGCAGCGTGGCCTAGAGCGATTAACCAGCCTCGGTTGTTTAGCAGCTAGCTTTTCCATCATGGTTTGCAGTTGCTGACAATAGACATCTGCCGTAATCGTCTGGCCAGATTTAAGAAAGCTGTAGTGAACGACACCAGCAACTAGTCCACCAAACGCTCACAAGTAACTTTTTTGGAGTCAATTTTCGCTTGGGGCATGGTTTGGCTGGTTCGGCAGGGTTCAGCCATTGCGATTAGCGCTTCCGATTATCGTACAGGATCCACTTTTCATCACAGGTAATGATTCGATTTAAAATCCCTTCATTATTGTGCCGGTTGAGTAATGCAACGCAGCAGTCACGCGCGTTTGTTGATTTGCTTCACTCAATTCGTGAGGTACCCACCTTTCAAGCTTTTTCACCTTACCAATTTGCTTCAAGTGGATTAAAATAGTTTTATCACTAACACCGCAGCCTGCAGCTAACTCGGATGTAGTTTGCGATGGATCCGCTTCCACAATAGCCTTCAATTCTTCATTATCAACTTTGGTCTCCGGCCGTCCACGGGGCTTGTTCTGCAGGTCGAAATTTCCAGAACGAAAACGTTGGAACCAAAAACGCACTGTGTTTTCTTTTGCGGCACCGTCGCCATACACATCATTAATCCTTCTAGCCGTTTCTGCAGCACTGGTGCCACGGTGGAACTCGTACTCGTAAATAACGCGATATTTCAAGTTTTTCATTTTGTAAACTGAGTGACGCAAAGAAAAAAACAATTGAGGAAAAAACAAATGAATTATAATTTTCAAAACACAAATACATGAGTAAATAGCTGTATAAATTTGGATTTGGAATTCCTAACCAAAGAGAAGATATTTGAGATCAAATTTGCCAGTACGGCAAAACGCCAATTTCATATGTGAGGACCTAATATTTTCAATCCTTCTACTACTACTACTACTAAAGACTTATTACTTTCCCGTACCTCTCTAAGACATTTATATTTTATTTTAATTAATGATGAACCCTTTGGGGACATCAAAGAATTAAGTAATAGGTCAAAAAATTAGTAAAAAAGTCTCATTTACTAGCGGCGACATCTATAAACTGTTTTAAGGAAATGGCGATTTTTAATGGCGTTTTTTGATGGCATTCGCATAGTGATTATAAAAATTTAAAAAAGGTGGACAAAAACCATACACACAACTTTGATAGATGTGTAAGCGATCTTGGATGAAATCAGTGAACGTCGCATTGTGTAAAGTGATTACTTAAGCCAGCCAAATGATAGATCGTAAGACCTATAAACACCCAAAAGACTTCCATACCTACTTTCCCTGATAAATAGCTTCATCTCTGTAATTGGATAATTTATCTTATTGAAACTACCAGTTATTGCTACAAAATGCATAATGTTTATAATCTATGGTCATGACCAGACTTAATTTAAAAATCTCACTTTTGTTTTAGAGAAATAAATGTCGTCGATCGCCACAGAGGTTTTCAATGTCACCGCCACGATTATTTCGAGAATCGATATTACAATACATTTGTCAATAAGCGCTGACGGAAAGCATACAAAGTGGATAACATACTTACTACAAATCTAGTGTTGACTTAACACAACGACTATTAAGGACCATGGTTCACCAAAACAAATATTTGAAATAGTGTATAAATACAAATTTCTCAATAAAAAAATAACTTATGGTTTTACACCATTTTATGTAGATACATCATCATCATCAATGGTTTCAATTATATAGTATATAGTAGATAGCCGTATATAGTAGATAGACATTCTGAAGTCATATTTATTATTAACTAGCGACCCGGCCCGGCTTTGCCCGGTACAGTTTAAACTCGTCATACTCGTATTTTCAACGATATTTAATTTAATGATTTGGTGTACAGGACAAATATGATCTGCGGTAAATGGTTAAGGCAGATAAAATATTTTATTCGATAAGGATTAATACTGAATTGGTCAAAATTACTGGAATGTCAATCATTATATCTTATATATACATTTGATTGTTCAGTGGTTCTCGAGATTAGCGATAGATAGCGCCAGACAGACAGAGGGACAGACGCTCGCCAGGACTGTTATCTTATACTATGTTTTGATTTATCATAAAAAGTGTATTGAGTATTGTGTAGAAACTTGTTAATCTGGAACACGATCCTCAATTGTATTTATTGATTTGCGATAATCTTTCATTTGTTCTGTATATTATTTACAAGTAATTTTACGTCATTTATCAATAATTTATCATAAAAAATGTGTTTTGTAGTTATTCAAAATGTTCATAAAATATTTATACTATGTACTCTAATGTCACTCTAAAACCCTCTATTAGGGTCAATAATGTCGTTTTGACGCTCCGTTTGTTAAAAAATAAAATAAATATAATTTTCCTTCTTTAATTCATAACAAACAAAATCATTTTACAGAATAACAACCAGCTCTTTTTATGTAGCAATTTTATATAAAGAGATAAATTCTAAAGCGTCCATGATTTAAATAATTTTAGTAAGCAGTACCAGAAAGTAGGTAGGTAACTTGACAAAGTATCTGAAATAATTTTGCATTTTTTTGTTTGTAGGTACCTATGTGTGTTCCCAAATGTATAAAAGAATACATTATCTTCGACATCAAGTCGATGTGCAAAATTTCAACTCGATCGGATGACGGGAAGTGTGTTTAATTTTCCAAAAATTTTCCTCGAGGAATTAATCAAGACTGGGGGTGAACTTAATATAAAGAATTTAAAAATGACTGAATGAACTAGAAATGAATCTTTTATGGTCGAATTTCAGCCTTGCATTGATTAGTCACAACAACAAAAAATTACTCTTAATTTGCTTTAGTTTTTTACAAAATGTCATGAAAAATAACGTGAAATAACACCCAGGGCCGATTTTATGATCAAATGTAATAGTGAAAGTTTTAAAAAAGAAACATAGATTTTTGCGAAAACGGATTGTTACATTGACAAAGATGCAAAGAAATTTCACTTAATAAAGTGTAAACCAGTGATTGTCAAACCGCTATTTTAACTGGCTACACGGGGTACCGTTATTTGAAATTTGTATCTGATTGTATCGATGATTAGTAACTGAGATATGGGTTACTCTTGTCTAGGTTATGCTATTCCTATTACCGATGGTTGCTTGAATTTTATGTTTATACTAGCTATAACTCGTCAAAAATGACGGGACATTGGTTCGCGTTTTTGCTAAGCCCTCGTATATATTTATAGCATCTTTACGGTGATCTACGGAGAGGCGGCCGTAGCAACATGCGTTAATCGGCGAATTCGGGTTAGTGGCCCGAGGTTCAAGTCCCATCTGCGGTCGTTTCTTTAGCTGTGAATGCGAACGAAATTATGGACGTCACACGAAGTTACGGAGACAGGCAGACGGACAGACTGATACACGTAACATAAACATGATCAGAATATTTTGAGTATTTCAAAATTTTCCCAAGGGGACATCAATAATCAGCGAAAGGATCAACCGAATGAGTGAATAAAATCGAGTTTTGAGTTAAGTATGCAGAGTTGTTCTTTATGTATATACATACCTACCAAGGAAAAATTAGATGAACAATAGAATAAAATTCTTAGTTAAAATTAAAAGTTTTTGAATAAGGACAAATGACATTATTAATTATTTGAAAAATTTGGCAAGAAACAATGAGTTAGTCAATTTGATTCAACGTTCTTGTACAAAAAAAAAATTACGCCGATGACCACAATAATATCGAAGCCTTCTAGAACAGCCAATTATTATCCACAACATTCGGGAGATGCCTGAAACAACCTAGAAGCGACGGGAACCTTCTTCTAAACACTAGAAAGAAAAAGAATATTCAAAACGTGATTGTGTATAAATAGCGGGTCTAGGTTGCGGTGCAAGAGAGGTTGTTTTGACATTTCAATCGGTGCGAAGTACGCACGGTACGACACCCGGTTTGCCCAGTCGTAGAATTTCAGAGCAACAAATCGAGCGATAATCGAGCGAGTTCTTACCTTAGTGTGATAAATAGTAAATAAATAAACGCAACTACTTTTAAACGGACTTTTTAATACAACTTTTTGAGTTCTACAACTTCTCTATAAAAAGTATTTAAATATCTCTTATAGTTAAGGCAGTGTTCGTAAAAAACGCATCGCTCGACATTTTTTGTCGACTTAAGTTGTAAAATAGGTCACCACGAAATGTCATCTTATTTTAACGAGATAATGCATAGCCTTTGTCTACCGTGAAGATCCATTCTAAATATTGGTGAAAGAATTTTTGAAATCGGATGAGTCGTTTCGGAGATTATCTCCTACATCTAAACTTACAAACTTTACCTCTTTATATATTAGTATAGGTTATCACTAATTAATAAATTCTCTAGGAGACTACCTCTATCTCTATCTTGATAAGTATGATTCATCAGAGAAGTCCGAGAGAGCACGACGTCACGTGACAGGCGTGAAAATACACATTGCTTTGACAGTCGTATGTATTGGAGGCTTTTGTTTATGATTTTATTTTACGAACGCCTGTCAGAAGCGCCGAGCGAGCCCCGTAGTCCGTCCACAGTCGCGGTCGCCGCCGAACGCCCGCGGAGACGCCCGAATGAAATTCGAACACACGATTCGCGATCGAATTTATTGAAACATCAAAATCTGCGAATCATTCGTCAGCTTTTGAGTTGCTTTAAATTCAAATAACTTGTACAAAACAATCTTCTATTTTGTATTTTGTATACTGTAATACTTTTGTGTTCAAAGTAACGAATCTCGCGAAGTTAAAATGAATTCAATGTTTCAATTCGCTCTGCTGAGTTTTGTGTGTGTTTCGCTTGCTTCAGAAGTTCGTAAGTAAACTCTATTTTAGTTTATATATTTATACGTAATCCATGACATGTCGTTAAATATATGCGTTGTAATATATAAAAATATATACGAGTAGTTGAAAATCAAAACGTAGTAAATCCATGAACTATTTTTTAGGCAAATCAAAGATAACATCTTGTTTCTAACCTAGATAGGGTTATTTGAAAAACATTAAGAACCTCGCAGGACTATATTCCTGCTTTAATTATGAGTCGAACATTTTCAAGCAACCATGATCTAATATCAATAGTTATGGAGATGCGACATCTTTGTTTGCTTTTTTTCAATATATCTGACTTATTTTTTGTAAAACGTTGAACTACCATTACAGAAACTTACAATTAATATGAAAATTTAATTTCCTTTAATAAACTCAAAATTTTTTCAGGGTTTTTATCATTTTATTTAACTTGTATTGAAACGAATGAATTTTTCGTAATCGATATAAGTTTCTGTTATGATAATAACTTTTTGTAAAATATAAGTCAGAAATATTGAAAAAAAAAATGCAAACTTTGATATTGCATAACTCTATAACTATTGATATTAGGTCATTACTGCTTGAATATTTTCGACTTATAATCAAGGCAGGAATATAGTCCTGCAAGGTTATTAATGTTTTCCGAATAACCCTGTATATAAGCTGATTTTTAACTAGCAATAACTTGAGATTGATACTTGATATGATAGTTTACTAAGATTTAAAATGTAGGAATGAACTTAGAGAATACAATATTGACATTCAAATCATTATAAAATAATAAACATGAGAGAATAAGAATACAAATGAGTAGCTTGTTGGTGTTGGTGTAGTGATCATGAGGTTCGCCTAGTGATCTGGTGGTCGGTGCTTCGAGCCCCATCTAGGACACCAACAGGTTAGTCCCACATTCATAACACAAGTGTTTAGCTTAGTTTGGAAATAGTAAGAATATTAATGCAACACGTATTCCGTGTTCGCGTCTCTATTGTTGTATCCTAATGAAGGGACCATTGGCCCCGAAACGTGTAAAAATTTAACAAATTACGATTGATACAAAGTGTATTCTTGTTAATTAAATCAATAAAATGCATTATGTTATACATCGTTTATAAGTTAACTTATTAATTAAAGTGTTTGACTTTTATTTAAAAAATTGAAGGCTACATATTATATAAGGAAATTCTTTAAAGTTTCAGAACAACAAATAAACTTCAATATACTTCCGTTACAATTTCCATTAGTAGTAGTCTCGTAAAAAATTTGGCCACTCAATTACCTCCAGAGTTACTAATATAATATTCAATAACTTTAAACTAAATTATTTAAGTTATTCTTCTTTTGACACATTCAGGGTAAAAAAATTATCGTAAGGGAAGTAACGCACGCTGTGCGTGTGCATCATATAAGGGGAATGCGAGACCACAAAATAGAACTGTGAAAAACTTATTCGCTTGAAATCAGTCTTCTAATAATATAAAAAATGTACTGTCGACCATCTTGAATCGAGTACCAATCATAAATAAATAAAAATCGTATCGAATGATTAATTATTGAATTGAAAAATATAACTGTTTATTAAATTACGATTGTAGGTATGTAATCAAAATGCCAAAAAAGGGCTTCCTGTACAGATTTCTGTATTTCATGTCATTGTTGGTGTTTTTAAGAAAGTTTTTGTTGTTTATCACTTTTTAGCATGGTTGTCACCATGCTAAAAAGTGATATTTGAGAAATTATTTATTGCAAAAACGACGATGTTCGTTTTCAAAACAAAAAATAAAACATTCATTCATTCGACATTCAATGCACCTGTCAAAGTTGGACAGTTTCGAAACTTTTGAATACAAAAGGCCGAAAATCGATAAAACATGAATGTGGGTACCTACTTGGATTTTTTTAGAAAATGCACACGTTTTTTGTTTCGTCGCATCAAATGTCTGTGATGTTATGGCGATAAATGTCTTCGAATCGTCGTGAGACGTCATTGTTATATTTGTATCACTTCAAATACAAATATTAATGATTTTACTTGATTAAAGCATTATCATTTATATTTTTCATATTCCTAGACATCGTATTATTGTATTGATATACATTTTTAACTGATATATAATTATCAATTATCACTATCACGCCAAAGTACCTCTACCGCGCGTACATGGGTATACGCTTCTCCAATTTTTAACTTTAATGTCGTTTAAAATAATATTTCAGAGTAATAAATAACCTGTAAAAATCTGTATTTTGAATTAAAAAAATATAATAAAATACTGCTTGTAAAAAATTTAAGACTAATCCAAATCATACTCTAATCATAGAAATACTTTTACACAAATTTTAAAGAGAGAAAAAATGCTCCGTCATTCTGTTTTTCGACCTTGACTACTTTAAAGCGTGCATTGGATGAAATGCATTTTCTAGAAAATCTATTTCTGACAAACTATCCATTAGTGACGTATATCGGATATCTGTCTGATTATGGAGTTTACTTGACTTCGTTTTATGGAGATTGGTGTAGCACAATATAAATTTTTCATTAATAAATTAATCTTCCTTAATATTCCTTTAATTCGTCTTCTTTAATAATGTGTTAAGTCACATTTAATTCAAACTGAGATATTTGACGTATGAAAAAAATGAGTGCACGCTTCCCTGCATAGTGTTGCACAAATGACAAATTTCTACATAATAAATAAAATTACTACACTGGGAAACACATTTATCCACTTTGAAATACAGAGGTATCATTACCAGTTGCAAAATTTATGTATTATGTTCATAAAATTTATCTTCCTAAGAAAAGACTACAGATGTCTCTGGCATAGTCCCATCAAATAAACGAAAGGTTTTCAGATTTGAAACATATGTAGAACTTTCAAAAATTTGAAATTGCGTGGATGTTTTTACGGTGTAATTGGTGAACTTTGTATTGTGTACAATGATCACTTAAGCCAGCTCGTACAAGTCGTAGGCCCTGGGCAAACCTATAAAAAGTATTCCATATATGTTTTTCATATAAATACTTTTGTCTCTGTGAGATTTCTATAATTTATCTTAATTGCATTTACCTAAATTCATAAAATTGCCTTACGCTCCTCAAACTATAATCCACCGTCATTTTCGCGATGTTATTTTTCTTTTTATTTGAAGTTTAATTAACTCTTATCAAAATATAAATCGGTAATTAATTTATTAATTTAATTGCTCATCCATCAGATTCAAAGTACATGGTAGGAAAAAAATACAAAAAAATGTTTTATGTCTCCCATAATTATAGGAAGACACATATAAGACAATTATAATTTTACAGACTTCTTTTAAATTTAACATAGATAAAACTTAGTGATAATAAGGAAGAAAAGTGAAAGCAAACAGTAATAATTAGTAATACGTATAATGTATATAATGCACATGGTTAGGGAGGGTGATGAGTTTCCAGTACTAACTCACCATACGACAACACTCTTCATATTTGGTATTAAAAACATCTAGTCAAAATGTTATTGTAGTCTGAGCATATACATACGTGGGATGGGAAATTATTTCCTATTGTGATAGGTAGAAAGGGAAAAGTTAGCTCTATCTGGTAGATCTGAAAGGGAAGGATAGCAAGTTGGTGATTTCGGTAGAATTAATAAGTTTGTGAATAATTTGAAAAACGTGTGAAAAAAATCGAAATATTTTTTCAATTTTGTCGAATTTCAAAAAAAAATCGATTTATGTGAATTAAAATGTATTGATTAATGTAGCAAGTGTCTAAAAATTATTTTGAATTAGGAATTACCGAAGTTTTAGGTTAATCTACTATGAAATTAACATTTTGGAATTTGTGAGTTTGAAAAATTTTAAATTATGGCAAATTTCGCATTATCACGGTTTGAATTAACGGGGTTTTACTGTACAATAGTATTCCTAACTACTTACTTTCAAGGTGGATACATTCCGAGTGTAAAAAATTTCAACATAATAATTTCGCTGTCTGTTCGTCTGTCTGTCTGTCTGCCTGTCAGTAACCTCGTGTAACGTTCGTAATTTAGATCAAATTCACGGCAAAAGAAATAAATTAAACGACCGGAGCCCCGGGCCAGCAAACCCGAACCGGACACTCTACGCATGTAGCTACGGCTTCTCTGTGGAGCGCCAAAAAGATACTTTAAATATATACTAGGGCTTAGCAATATATACGCGAACCAATGTTCTGTCATTTTTGACGGGTTACAGCTAGTACTACATATAAAAAATTAAGGATGTGTTCTCCAACATATAATATCATGTGAGATGAAAAAAGAACTCTACAGAGTTCTAGAAAATCGTACAAATAAGTAATGATGAAAGCCCAATAAATACATTCCATTTTTTTTTCGTACATACATATTTTAGTTACGTAAAAATATGATTTCTTCAATTTTTATGCGTACCTACTACCTACATACAATTATGCTTCATACAGCATAGAGGCAGCTATTTGCAAAAAATCACAAAATGAATTAAATACGATGTAATGTTCTATAAGAAATTGTGAACCATTTGACATATATAAAGCCAAAAAGCGATATAACATTTATTTTAGCGCGAAAACCGTCATTTTACACAAAAAAGTGATCAATTTACATCATGTAAATGTCTGCCTGTCCAGATGACGCGTTTTACGAGCGAGTGCACTCGCGCGTTCTTGAGATCCTGGAGCTACATACATCCGTCCAGATGCTGACGCGCGTTCGCTCACTCGCGCGTAAAACGCGCGCGCGAGTCGAGATACTCGGGCGACATTGTTACATTCAGTACTACGCGCGAGTCCGTGGTAGAGATGCGCAAAATCACTCTTTTGACAGGTCAGGGAGTTATAAGTCTTTTCACTCAAAAGATTTAAATTATTTAAGAAAGATCACCATTTCACATATTTAAATCTATAAATCGCGCTGAAAAAATATAAATGAATTACATAGAAATTGACTGATTTGATTTACATGATACGATTACAGAATATAGTTAGAGCAGTTTCTACAGTTGTCGGCCACTTGAACGATACTCCAGATTTTCCTATTTACAGGCTTAGGACTGTCAACCTAGATACAAAAGTCTAGATTTTTTTTTCTTTTTATTCACTTATAATTTTTAATTACACCTACGTGTTTCGGAAAAATCCTTTCCTTCGTTAGGGTGTATTAATTTGTAGGAAACGCGATATCTGGATGCAAAATAAATTGAAACACGCGACTGGTCTCGCGCGTAAAACGCGGCATCTTGACAGGCTCTTAAGCCAGCCGTATGATAGGTCTTAAGTCCTATAAACACCCAAAAAAGACTGTCATACCTACTTTTCCATATTAAAAATAGCTTCGTCTCTGTACGACACCAATAATATATTTTAATTTGAGTTTGTTTAATTGAAGATACTTTATTTGACTTTTTGTTCAAGAATTTGAATTGAATGTAACTATTTAATTGTGAGGGTTAACACATTTTTTCAGAACACTATCCATACTAAGGCTGTGTGATCTGGAATTATTGTTTATTTATTAATTGGTTTTTAAATAATTTAATCGGTATTTGAATTTTTAAGTTCGGTTGATTTGTATTAGACCGCTTCCCTTCCGTATCAAATATTGCCTATCGGAATGGAACCACTACTATGGAAGGTTACACAGATAGAGCTTAATTAAGTTAGCTTGGACACGTCTTGCGCGCTCAAAAGAGTAACAATCAAGTTTTATCTTTTTGACAACTCCAGATGGGTCTTTCTGGACTAAGCTACAAAAAACAGCAATGTATGTACCTACGTATAATAGATAAACAAGATTGATTTGATCAGTCAAGAAATGCCGAAGCGGTACAAGACAAGGAAAAGTGTAAACGCGTTTTCTATTGTATTGTCCAGATACTCCTAGTGTCTTCTTCTTCTTGGCACTCATTGCCAACTCATTGCCTCCTTTAGAAGTTAACTCTTCTCGTTCTTAGGCTAGATGTTCTTCGTTTCTGGGTGTCGCTTTCATCCAGGCCGTTTTTCTGCAGATTGAGTCATGCAGGAGTTCTTTGTTTTTCCTGTGGATGTGGATTCCACAGACATTGCCTGCTTCACCGTATGGTCTGGTGGTCTCCGTTTAAGTGTCCGTACCATCTTAGCTGTCGCTTTTCCAGCTTACTGCTTATGTCTATGACACCCAGGCTACAACGAATGCACGAACTTTTAATTCTATATTTTTGTGATACTCCTGCCGACCATCTAGGCTTTCGCATTTCTGCTGTTTCAAATTGCTTAGAGTGGGAGTTGTACATATACTAGTATTTCCTTTAAGTTTTACAGGCGTTTTAAAGCCACAAAAGATACTCCCGACACATAAGTATAAGGGGGCTAAAATGATGATATTGATAAATTATATTATTTTATCAACATTTTTTACGGAAAAAACGGCCACGGCTGCACGGCGGTCAACATTAGCCACGAAGCAACAATCGACCAAGACTGCTTTATGCTAATGTATTTAAATTATATGTTATTTATAATCACAATTAAAATAATTTAAAAAATGTCTACTGCAATTTGTGGTATGCGTATATAGAGTACCTAATAAATATAATAATAATAAAAAAAAAGTTGATTCGTCCTTGAATATCAAGTTGAGTTTTTTTTAACCATTTACGAAATAACTGTATCGGAATTAATGGTCAAATAATTTAAGGTCAACACAAACTTACAACAATTCGAGGTCAAAGTAATTGAAAGATGCTGACCTCAGACACGAAATAATAAAAGATGTTTGTTTTGCGTGAATTATGCGGCCCGCTGACCATGCAAAAAGCCTTCCGGGGTTTTTTTATAATTTTAACATTTTGTAATTTTCTGCGATTTGCTTAATACGTAATGTGTGTACGTACAGTAAAGTAGCTGCCGCCGCTCAAACACATAAATAATAACTTTTTCAATATTATTTATATTAATAAAACAGAAAACAATATTATTTATATCAATAAAAAGAAAACACTTTGTTTGAAAACTTTTTCTTCTTCTTCTTCTTCTTCTTCCCTAACCGTCTCTCAGCTGCTAGATGTAGGCCTCTTCTAAAGTTCTCCAATCTTCTCTTCTTTGGGCTTTTCTAATCTTCCTACTATTCACTGAATAATTAGCATGTTTCGGGGCCAACGAACCCCTCGTCAGAATACAAAGCATTAAAATTAAAATCGGAAGAATACAGATTAACAAAAACACAAAATAAATATACACATTTGTATGAGAATTGAATTATTAATTAGGCACAAATTTGATTTTTTTTTAAATTTTAAAGCTATTCATTATTAGCAAAAAAGATTTGTTTGTTTCAAATTATGCTTTAAATACTTTCTCATCACTAAAATTTCTAATTTATCTAAAAAAGTTTATAATAAGCCCTTGATAATTTATTCATTTTCATACAGGTAAAACTTGTTGAATAGAGTTCAGATGCACTTAAAAATTTTAAATAGTAGGAACTATTCAGAATTTTATAATCGTCTTTTGGCCCAAAATAATGACCTGTTTCCAAAAGACGATTATAAAATTCTGAATAGTTCCTACTATTTAAAATTTTTAAGTGCATCTGAACTCTATTCAACAAGTTTTACCTATATGAAAATGACTGGAATCATTTCAAATTAACGTATAAATCCACGATTTCTTTAAATAACAAGGATAGTGGTGATATTACTTCAATTTCCATACATATTATCTTATGTATGGATTTTTTTTCTATATTTTCTATTTTAAGTACACGCTTTATCTTGATGAAGTGATCATTAGTTTCAAAACGTGATGGTTGTTTAATAAATAATGATTTTATTACAAAGACTTTTCTTTTAATTAACATAACCATTTTAATTAAAACATGGTACCTAACATATTGTATAAGGGAAATCATGAATTCATGCGAACACTATTATTTGTGGCAGAATATAGACGATGATTTTTTCTTAACTAATTTACATATAAGGTACCTGCATCAAGGTAATTAAATCAAAATTGTAAACTTTGCCTGTCTCAACACAGAGTTTTCTATTGAGACAGGCATAGTAAAACTATGCTTAAATGAATGCATTTTATGTATAGCAATGAAATAAATAAAAAAAATCATATTAAATTTATTAAAATCACCTTTTATTTGGCAAGTTATATTTTTCGAAATATTGCACCGCGAAAATTTAAAAATAAATATCAATACCTATTTGCTCTCTATCGACAAATGTATAGTCAACAAGATGGACTAGATGTCCCAGCGCCATCTTGCTGTTTTTTTTAAGAATCATCGTCGTTATGTTATGTCAATTTAATTCCACAGAGGGAAAAAGTAATTCAACAGGAATTTCATCGTGTTCTCTACAGAGCTCTTACTAATGTTTGTTGAACATTTTCAGCCGACTTCCTCCACATCTGCAAGAGAAGTGACCCTGATCTTCAGCAGTGCTTTAGAAAGTCGGTGCTGGCGCTGAAGCCATACCTTTCAAAGGGTTAGTTAATCAAAAATATAATTTAACAATTTTTAATTTAAAATTATATTTAACAAAATGAGTTATATAACCAATTTAATTAAAAAATAAACGGATCTAACTAAACTATAAACTTACATCTAAACTTGTTTACTTTGTATTTTATTTTTATTTTGATCTTTTATTCCTACTTATTTATGTATTTTATTATTAATTTAACCATGTTTTTTCTTTTGTATTAAATTTATTATGTAAAATTTTTATTTAAGTTAATAATTTATATTTTTCATTTTGTTGTTTATATATTTTTAGGTTATTTTATATTATGTTATATTTTTTATTGTAAATTCTTTATTTATTTCTTTTTTGAGTAAACAACTTTATTGAGTAAAAGAAATACATAAAATCTCTATGTATTTATCAATAAAGTTGCAATGTGCTGCGATGGACAGTGAATGGTTTTTGATATGCAGACTTGCTCCTCGCGCCGGTTTATGTGGAGTAACACAGTCTTACTAATTATTGTAAAATAATCTCAACCAAGCGACGACTGGGCAGGACCGATATGGGAGCTTTTGCTCATAAAACTATCGTGAATTTAATTTGGTATACTGTTATTTTTAACTCATTCTGTTCCTTTCTGTCTTTTATAGACTGTCTCATATTGTACTATATTGTTTTTTATTTATTTGCTATTGTTATTTTATTTACTTGATAATCATTGTTATTATATTTTTTATTATGTAATTTTCTCTTTTACAATTTTTAATTACATTTTCTATTTTGCATTATATTGCACTCCTGAGAGAGCGAAAAGGTTTGTGCAGACTCCTCACCACGCCGCACTAGTGTCTTTGCTTCATCTACGACCTGGCGAGGAAACGTAGCGTTGCCTTAGCATTAAAAAATGACAATTTAAATGGCGAAAGTGTAAGGCCGGTATGGAAGCTTTTACTCATAGGGCTGTGGTGGGTCTATGATGAATCCCACTTCACTGTCCATAAGTAGGATTTAAACCACTGAACCGCCGAGTTAACTTTATGGTCAGAAGAAAAATCAATGCATTAACGTTATATAAATACATTTGATTGGCAGGTGTACCAGAATACAAGATCCCCAAGGTGGAACCCCTGGTGCTGAAGGAGCTGCTGGTCTCCGAGCCGACGGGACCGACCCAGGGCATCAGAATATCCGCCAACAACATCAAGGTCTTCGGATGCTCTGATTTCGATGTCAGAAATGTCAAGTGAGTATACGTGCATCGAAATTCTGCGCTACGGAAAATCTCCTTGAAGCAACACTTGAATCAAAAAAATAAAAATGAACTCGAAAACTGAGCGAGCGTATGTGATCGTAATTTATTTCAAACTAAAAATTACATTGTTTTATCGATCCTTTAGAAAAACAGCACAGAATCAACATAACGCTTTAAAAAAGTAACCCATAAAAACAAAGTTTTTATTATACTCCCTTTCTTTGTAAAATATAAAATATATTATATATAAAAATATATTTGTATAATATATACAATAATTAAAGACGGATTAAAACATATAACATAACACTAAACTTAACTTAACTTAACAGTAATTTAATATATTTCTAAAATGTCAGATGTTTTAAGCTTTGATAAGACAATTCATGCTTTGAAGATTAAATTCTAAAAACATTTGTCAGTCAATTTAGATTTTTGACATTCGTAGTGAAGTACCTATTATGCATACCGACGGAGTAATTCAAATTTAGAAAATATTCCGCGACGTTATTGGGCCGCCGTAATCAAATTTTTCTAGTGATTCCAATTTGAAAAAACCAATAAAATTTCTAAAAATCCGAAATTATACTATAATTATTAATTTTTTTTTAACGAAAATTTGATAGATCTTCTTGATCGTCGCCACGAGTCTACTTGCCATGTTTCAGCTCGATTAGATCACGGGAGGAGGGTCAAAAATCGATCCAAAGTTTTTGTTGACGGCAAGCAAGCAGATGCCACGATAAAGGGAGTAAAAAAAATGCAACACTTTTTTTCACAGATCTCATCACAAGTTTTTATATATCATATCTTCATATCTCAGCACAATTAATATGTAATATCCTGTCTCACGTGTCAAAGCGATAGATTACATTGGATTGAAGAGTCAGTTTCGTATGAAGTACAATGAATTCATATTATTTTATATTGTCACGAGATTCTGCAATCGAGAAGAACTGTACATAATCGAAGGTTTCCGAACAGTCGGGACGTTTTAGGATGTTTTCGGAACATCTGAAAGCCAATCGAATACGCAAATATAAACCAGAAGAATAGAGAAGTCTATTTCTTGCAAACTTTGCCGCGGCCGTGCTGACAGTCGTGTTTGACAGCAATAGCACGGGACGAAAAAATAGTTGAATCCGGGCGACAGACCACAAAGTGAAGTACAGACGAAGGTTTGCAAATCATTATCTTCTAATAGTTTTTGTTCTTATAATATTTTATAAATATGATTTTTGCCATAACAATTCGTATTAAAAAAATAATAATTAAAATAAACTTCTCGATTTGATCAGTTAGATAATTTCACATTTGCATGTCGTGTTTTACAAATTCGTCGTTAATAGATATAAGTATATAAATTATTAAACAATTCAACGATTTACCAAAGATGAGTCAGAAAAAAAAATAGAGAATTTGAAGTAGATCCTGGTCATTGTAGCTTAAACATTTTCGACTCATAATTTAGACATAATCCGTGAAGCATTGGGGACTAGCTCTATTCCACTTCTTTTTAAAGTGTTATTTTCACGACTTTACTTGATTCCCCAGTAGTGTAGTGGCAAGTGTCCTTGCCAATCATGCTATGTAGGTGGGTACCACTAATTAAATTTTTTATTTATTGAAGTATATTTTTAAAACCAAAAATCATATCAATATTTAATACGTAATGCGTAAAAAACTTTAAAAGTAGTAAATTATGTTTCATATTTATATCCACCGTTATAATTATTACAAATTGAAAAAGATTGAGAAGAAAATTTACGGTGATTTTTTTTTCTGTCGAGAGAAACACTTTGATCATAAAAAATTTAACAAACGAAACCAGTTAGACCTTCCTATACTTAAAAGAGGTTCTGAATAAATACCACTCACCTGAAACCTTCTGAAGGTTCTCGAAACAGTTCTGATGAAATATCTCTTCGATAATGGTTACCATTTCCTGCTGAATTCCTTGCATATTTAAAATACCTGACCTTCCATTACGTGTAATATGAAGTCCCATTGAATTTTATTGTAGCGATAGATTAAGTTTTAATTTATCCATTTCTTAATTACAAAATTATTTATATAATTATTTAGACGGAGGCAGATACCTTTGTTTAGAGCAGGTTTAAATAATTAATTACGCTGTATACAACAACAAAAATAGAATAAGACATAATTGGATGGGGAGGTGCAGCCTTTATATTAGGATGGGCCAAAAAATCCAAATATCGCAGCACTAGGATAGAAAAGAGACCCACTGTACACCCAAGGTCGTTCTACGAGCTAATTTTTAATGCTACAGTAGCCGTACTCACCACTCATGGTAATGCGATCGGGACGGGAAGGCGTCCACGCAAAACCTCTTCTCTGCCTCCAAGGGTACAAATGATAATTGGAACATACGTATTATCTAATAAGTGGGAATAAAAAGTGACGTTTACACAAGAAATACTATAGTTTAAGTACCAAATATTAATGCACAAAGTTCATAGTGTGACCAACCACTAGGATACTGGAGACCGCACACTCTTCACCCGAGATATCGACCGTCTTCCAAGCAAATGGGAATCAATTATAGACGTTAATGGTGACTATGCCGAATTATAATATTATATAATACTAGCTATAACCCATCAAAAATAACGTAATCCTATTATAGATATTTCGGCCGCCAGTTAAGGTGTGAGAATACTGCTAACAGTGCTGCGCGGCGTCTTGATAATGTTAGTTACGGACATCAAATAGAGAATTATGCTTTTTTGCTTCATATACTGCATTATATATTATACCTCATTATAATTTGAGCCATCTGGTAGCGTAAGTGACGGACATTGTTACATAGAGAATTATATTTTTTGTTTAATGCTTAATCCCAATGACATATGCGATGTAGTAATGGATGCACTTATTAGTTTTAATTTTCATTAGACTGAAATAATAAAAAAATCTAAATATTAAAAAAAAAACCTTTTTGATGTTTATTGCGTTATCTTTGTAGTTTGGCATATTATTAATTATAATTAATAAGGAATGTTGTATAAACCACTTGAAGTAACTTAACGTCCTGATGAAGATGCAGTGGTATCGAAACCGGTAGACGTAAAGTTACTCGCAAGTTATTTTATACCAAGTTGTTAATAAATTTAAAAAATCTAATTCACAGTATTTTATTAACAAAGCATAAAGTCAATGTTTTCATTTTATTTAATAACAATTTTGTAATCATAGTAACTTTGAATACGGTATGAAATCAGCTATTGCGTAGGAAGTTAAGGACGGACATTCGAAATTATTATTGTTGGAGATGTTTTGAGTTTATTTTTGTATTTGGTAAAGTAAAAATATATATTCATTTTACTCCATTTCTTTTAACGTCTGCGGTTTGTTGTCTGCCAGAAAAAATTTGGGTCGATTTTTAACATTTTTCCCGTGATCCAATCGAGCTGAAACTTTGCAGGCAGACTCGTGGCGACTATAAAAATGATCTAACAAATTTTCGTTAAATTTTTTTTAATAATTATGGAAAAATTTGGATTTTTCGAAATTTTAATGTTTTTTTTTAAATTGGAATCAATACAAATGAGTAATGACCCCGACGCGTGCAGTAGGCACGAAACTTGATTCAATGAGAAAGGGAGTATATAATAAAATCTTGTTTTTATGGGTTAGTTTTTTAAATGGCGGATACATCAACCTTATATTTGTGTCATCCTAGATTGGTTGTACAACATACCCGCTATCCCATCAAATAATCACAGATTGGTATGACATCCCAATTAGGTGCAGAATCGTTAAAATTACACGATGATGATCATTATATTTCACGCTGAGTGGTAACAGAAAAGCTAGTGTATAATAATGATTGGATTTTTCGACCTTCACGAGCTTGCCCGATCTAAAAATCCTCTTTGCGGTGGGGTCATTAGTCACAGCGCCGTCTCCAAGCGGGTCAAACATCAGCAGAATACATTAAAAAATATATTATTATGCTGCGGCGAAAAGTGCAGCCAAACAATGATTTAATTATTCAGCCACAGTACCAGGTATTATGTATGTGCCGTACGTGACGTATGATTATATATCTGAATTGTGTCAAGAGCAAATATGCGCGTTTCGTATCTCCTTGGACGTTTTTAGTGCCACTTATTGTCCACTACCTTTTAATGTTATATAATAAACATCCAGAGCTGACCGGAGCGCCCTGAACTTCGACCGAGCTGACAGAAAATAATATTGCAAAATTTTAAAAACCTAAAAATATCGCGCTTCTTCTTATTCTTCCTCTTTTAGGAAATCTGTGGTATGTGTTGACAGGTGTCAGTCCTGGTCTTGTGACGAGGACGTCCAGTTTTCTCTCAATGTCTTTGGTGGTCTCCCTGGCGGTCGGTGCCCCTTCTGGAGTCTCGCGCATTACCTACGGCTCTGTAAAGTCTTGTATGGTCCATTCTCTCGACATGATCCCTCCAGAAATACCTTGTATGCTTGCTCCATCGTACAATGTCTTCCACATTGCAGGTTCTGCGGATTTTCGCATTGGGTATTGTGTCTCTGAGGGTCTTACACGCAATGGGTCTTAGAGCATTCATCTTAGTAATTTTTTTTAATACTGGTATTGTAAATTGTCCAGATACAGCGATACTTCTGAAGTAATTATAAATAAAACGTGTTTCGTCATTTTATTTTACTTTAATAATTTTGATTTGCACGGCAATGTCAATACTGCTTTGTCATCGCGGCATTGTCGGGATTATTTTGGCGGCTTTGTCATCGTTGCTTTGTCGGCGCGGCTTTGTGCGGGTGCCGCCTCATCGATATTTGCTTGCGAAAATAAAAGTGCATTAAAGGATGACTGAGAGACCCTAATTCAAATTATTACATTGTCTCGACACAGCATCAAAGACATAACACCTGTATTCAATCAATGTATATTGAAAATATCCGCCTTAATATTATTATTCCCAAGACTGCGCCTTTGCTCAGGCGCATTGGTGTTATAATTTGTATTTGTTTATTTTACATGGAGCTACAAACAACTGATTCTCCGGGTAGGAACATGCTAGGATATCAGTTCCGTGAAATCCAGGATGTCTAGCGTTAACAACCATTAACAACTTTATTATGTAATAAATCACTTTTTGTTTGTATGTGTGCATACCGTGCACAGCATTACTGAAAAAATAGTAAAAAAAACAAAAATAAATCCTTGCATTTTACACGATATTAAGATAAAGTTTTTAGACACATTTAAAAACAACTCAGTAAATTATAAAAAACAGTTCTGTAAATATACACAAAAAAATAATTCAATAAAACACTATATGTGGGCATAAATCAAATATAATAAAAGCAAAGGCAACAATATATAAAAAAATTAATACAGTCATCGAGGATTACTAATTTATAATATCCTGACTGATTTTATAGGAAATACAGAATATAAATGTATAGGAAATATGATTTTGGAAGGGATAGATACATAAAATCTAGACTTCAGTACATTTTAAAGTATAATTTATAGAAATACACTTTGTTTACACCACTTTTTTTATTATTGAAAAAATTCAACATGTTCCAAAGCCAATGATTTCTTCGTCAGGATAACAAAATTAAATTTAAAAATCGAAGTAAAATATTAAAAAGTTATAAGTTTCTAATACTTATAAAATGTTAAGTACCTATTTAACATTTTATAAGTATTAGAAATCATCAGTGACTGCATTCAAAACATTTTTTTGTATATTGCTACCATTTCTTTTATACCCCACATATATAAAAAGTGAAAGAATCAATAAACATATGAGTACATCAGTAAAACATACGTAGATTTCTAATATAAGAACTATCGCTGTAATGGTTTTCTTCAAAATAATGCATAAATTTATGCGTTATTTAAGGCGATCGTTGATTGAAAAAATACACAAAAAATAAAAATAATTTAACATTGTTTTTTAAAACATAAATTGCATGTAAACAAACGAACAGATTTTTCAATAATTATAATATATTTAAGATAAACGTTTACTTTGTAATATTATTGAATAAAAACAGGCCATTCAGTCATAAAAGGCCCACAAATTGGAGCAATTTTTTTCATTTTTGAAACATCGAAGATTTGGTAATTTATTAATCAATTATATATTTTTGTTTGTGACATTTTAACAAGATATTCATATTTAAAATATACGTAACCTGATGAATAAATTTTAAAATGAAATATTTCCAAATGTGATAAAAAACGCAAGAAAAGTTGAGAAAAAATGGTGAAATTTCTCACTCTGCTAGACGATCGCCTTGGTATCGGTATTTTTTCGATAGATGGATTTTCTCGTACGTATCTTTTTATGTAATCGGTTTAATTTGTTTGATTACTATTATTACACATATTTTAGTCTTTGTAATGGTTTTCAGTATTGATTTCGATGCTGGAATCATGAACTTCGACGTCCTCCTGAAGCACATCGCCGTGGACGGGGTGTACGCCATCAACGGAAGGATCCTGCTGTTTCCGGTTACCGGCTCAGGCCAGGTGGTGGGAAATTTCAGTAAGTTAAAACTCTCTTCCTCTAATCGCTCGTGGTCCTTCACAGCCACAACTGAATTCCTAGAATCTAGAACCTCTCTCGTAAACAAGTTTAATAAATACGAGCATGCTGTAATCAATTTCTCAAAAAAGACATTTGATCTATGTGTCGTTCAAAATTATTTATGCTTCCTATTTAATACAAATCCTTTTAGAGGCAATAATTTTTTTTTTTGTTTTTATCGAAGTATTCGAAGGAAGTAGGTGTATTACCCACCTTAGACTGAGATTTGGATTCTCGTATATATTTTTATAATATTCCCTTATATTTCATAAAAAAATACTGAAAATAAATTTACGCATGCAAGAAAGAAAACAAATTTTTTAACCGACTTTCTAAAAAATATTGTGGGAGTGAACAGTTGGGAGCCAAAAAATTAATTTAAAAGCTATGAACTAATGCATCAACACATCATTTCAATTATATATTATATATCTCTAAGGTGCATTTGACGGGCTGAATCTATTACATTATGTATAATATGTACCAAAATATCAAATAAATATACTAAGGATTATTTTATTATTGATTACTTTTAGTTCGCCACCTCTTCTTTGCCTGTTATTTACTGTACGACCGTCCCGACTAAGATGCAGTGGTATCGAAACCAGTAGATGTTAAAAATAATATATGTGATATATCTACACTCATTAATTGATTAAAACATTTAGGATTGAAAAACTATTCAACTTAATCTAATCAAACTCAAGGAGTGATGCAGAACCAATAAACTATTTTTAAATACTAATAAATGCCAAGTTATGCGTTTTTATAAATTAAAAAACTCGTCATATTAACTACTCCATCAGTAATATTTTCTCGAAAACGGTAACTGAAATTAATGATCTCGGTATTTTATTTAACGAGAAACTATCATTTGTAAGTCATATCAACAATATAACTAATAAGGCTATAAAGACTCTTGGTTTTGTTTTACGTTCATGCAATGTTTTTTCAAATATTTACGCTATCAAACTATTGTACTGTTCTCTTGTTAGGAGTCAGGTTGAATACAACTCATCTGTCTGGAGTTCTCATTACAATGCCCATATATATTCACACTTGAACGCATCCAACACAAATTTCTACGTTACATTAACTATCGACTTCACATCCCAATTGAAAATATCAACTACGTGAGATTCCCTACAATATTTTACTGGACTATTTATTGCCTGTGAGGCTTTCTCAAGAATTTGCCTTCATTGACCATTTTCGCCAGTTCATTTCTCACCATTTTAGACGTATTATTGTTTTGGTCTTTCCTACATCCTGTTCCCTGTTAGCCTTATGCTCAGCTATAACTTTAGTGATTACATTAAATAAATAATACTTAAAAAATCCGATTCTACATACTATAGTTCTATCAAGTAGCTCATTTAATGTTTGATATTCACGTTTGCGGATTATTCCAGCCAACTGCGTGGGTGTTTGCAAGATGGACGCCGAGCTGGTGAAAAAAGACGGTAAAGACTACATCAATGTGAAGAGTATGGACTTGAAGATCCAAGTTGGCAAAGGAAGCATCCATCTCTTCAATCTCTTTGGCGGCGAAGGAGTATTAGGTAAGATTTTTTTCTGATAGTAAAACTATTTAAAAGAAAGACATTTAGGAACGCTTTACTTTTATTAGGTAAGATTTTTTACTGATAGTAAAACTATTTAAAAGAATGACATTACGCTTTACTTTCAATCATAATCGCATTCAGTATCGTCAGAAATGTATACAAATAAATTAAATTTGAAAAATTATCATGCATATGCATATACAAAAACCTTCCAGTTTTTATACTGAAGATAATGAAATCTGAAAAATGTTAACATTATGAGATATAGCCACTATGGTGATCATGCCAAAAATCAAGTACCTACACTATATAAAAACATCCATTTTATTCGCTTGATCTCATGCTCAATGTCTTTTTTTATTCACAAAATCACCAAAGGCATGATATATTTGGGGTCACAAGCGTGAAACGGATTACAAGGCGTGCTCTTAACAGCATTACGGAGAATGACTTTAAATACTACTTTCCGCAATGAAAAAAACGTTGAAACGAGTGCATTGCTTTAGGTGGGAATTTATTTGAAGGGGATCACTTAGGTGACGAATTAGTATGTACTATTATTTTTTTTAAAACTACGCATTTTATTATCGGTTCTCGTATGAATAATTGTCATGGTTTAATGCAGTAACACTTCACGGCTATAAAAAAAGCGTTAATAATAGGATTAATAAATGATTAGCCCCATTAAGCAAGGTTTTTCTTATCTAGGTCAAACAGCATACATATTTATTTTAATTAACTGAAAATTTAAAAAAAAGGTCGTACAGGTAAAATCGATATTCCCAAAGTTATGTGAAAACCTCACGTGTGTATATCGAAAGGAAAGAAGGAAGGAATAACAATGAATCAAATTTATTTTTGAAATTTGCCCACCTCGACACAGGTTTGTCTTAGTGAGGCAGTTCTTTATCATTAATAAATAAATACAAACATTGTCACGTTACCGCTGGACCTAAATGCTACTTAATTTATTTAAATTAAAAAGCAAATCCTTCCATCATGTGGTAAATTAAAATATTTCAACTAACATAGCATAAAAAAGTTAACAAAGCATGTTTATAAAAAAAAATAAACGTTTGGCGATGTGTGAAAAAAATTTAGATGTTTGTGTGTGTACGATTCCTTTAAAATAATAAATAGTGACAAATGAGATTTATAAATTTAATTAGCATTTCATACACATTGGAATGTGTTCATGGAATAATGTGTTAATTAAGTAATTAATGACTTTAGATAATACAAAAACAAAACAATTAGTATTATATTTATAAATATTTTATAGCCAATTTGAATAATTCATTTTGCTCAAATCCCGTCATTTGTAGTTAAATTTTTAACTTAAATAAAATTTAAAATTTAACTCCATGAAATACAATGATAACTCACGGTCAATTTCCGTTAACATTTGCCTACCAGCAGTAGGCAGTACGGTGAAATATGGACTGTATCTCGAAATATTCCTACCGAAATATTATTTTCACATTATTACATTTTTAACATCATTATATTCTGTCAGATAAATATTTAAATTAGAATGTTTCCAAAATATAATTAGTGTTCAACCCATGCTTTAAGGCGATCGTCTAGCAGACTGAGCAAATTTCACCATTTTTTCTCATATCTTCTCTTGCGTTTTTTATATTATTAATTTAAAAATTTATTCATCAAGTTACATATATTTTATATATGAATATCTTATTGAAATGTCATAAACTAAATTAAATAATTGATTAATAAATTACCAAAGCTTCGATGTTTTAAAAATGAAGAAAATTGCTCCACTTTGTGGGCCTTTTATGACTGAACGGCGTGTTGACATATCTTTTTTATTCAATAATAGTACAAAGTAAACGATTATCTTAAATTGATTACAATTATAGAAAAATCTGTTAATACGTTTACATGCAATTTATGTTTTAAAAAATACTGTTTATTAAAAATATTTTATTTTTTTGTGGGTTTTTTTCAACTCTTTTTACATGGTTCATAACTTTTTTACTTCAATAGTCAAAAGAATAGATATTATAATTTTACAATAAAATAAAAAAAATCAAAATCTTTTCGATATTCCTGATTTTGGATATTTAATCAAGACGCAACGTATTTATGACACAATACGCAGTGCCTTGATTAAATAGCTAATATCTGAAATCGAGAATAATTCTTTGATTTTTTTGTATTAATTTTAAAATAATAATGTCTATTCCTTTAATTTATTAAAGAAAAAAGTTATAAACTATTTTAAAAGGATTGAAAAAAAACACACAAAAAATAAAAATAATTAAAAAAAACAGTATTTTTTAAAACATAAATTGCATGTAAACGTACTAACAGATTTTTCTATAATTTTAATAAATTTAAGATAATCGTTTACTTTGTAATATTATTAAATAAAAAAGACATCTCAACACGCAGTTCAGTCATAAAAGGCCCATAAAGTCGAGCAATTTTCTTAATTTTTAAAACATCGAAGGTTTGGTAATTTATTAATAAATTATATAATTTAATTTGTGACATTGTAATAAGATATTCGTATTTAAAATATATGTAACCTGATGAATAAATTTTAAAATGAGATATTTCCATACAAAAATGTAATAAAAAACGCAAGAGAAGATATGACAAAAAATTGTGAAATTTGCTCATTCTGCTAGACGATCGCCTTAATATATTAGCTGCGTGATTCTGGTAACCTCCACATTATTTTTACTGGTTAAGGGCCGGTCTTATAAACGAAAGACCAAATTTCCGTTAGTAAATCGACAATTTACTAACGGATGGCCGTTCGTATATAAATGTTACCGACGCTCGTCTTATAAAACTTTTTTTACCGTCCGTAAGTATCGAAATATCGTACTGCTCTTGTCTATGATTTTAGAGCTGTCAAAGGCGAATTATATCTCTTTTCTATCTAAAATTTCTCGCTCGCACCAGATTTTTGGGATCCTTCCCACAACACTACACTGGTAGTAGCCTGTAAAACCCCAACTAAGTCTGCAGCAGCTAATAATATTGATCCAAGAGCATAGAATCTTAAGGCAACAAGCAATGTTGTAGTTGGTGATAATGTCAGATTCCTACGGGTGCGCCTTTTTACATTGTTCCCAAAATCTTCTAGAAATGTACATATTAAACAAACAGCATTAAACGCAAATTGACAGCGGACCTAACCTTAAAAAATAATACGTCAATCTGTCATACTTCTGTCAATTTCAACTAACGGACGGTAAACTGGTGGTTCGACTGTCGGTATCGGCCGTCGGTAAAATTTTACTAAAATTTGACTAACGGATTGTTATAAGACGCAAAAAGTGACGTTTGTATCAAATTTCAGTTTATTTGGTTTGAAATTTAACTAACGGACGTTTATAAGACCGACCCTAAAGCATCGTGTGCTGAATCATGTAAGTAAGGAGATATTTCAGAGGATACAGATGCTGGAGGA
>JADDOH010007792.1:0-77536 GCA_016648135.1 Agrypnia vestita | reverse complement strand
CTTTATTTTATCTATCTACCATACTCTAGCCAGCATTGCATTCACGTCTAATTTGGTCATTTCTCACTCTATCGACCAAAGATTTGCCACACAAACGTCTTGGTGACCGCATTTCCACGGCATTTAGTCTACTTTCATTCCTCTTTTGCCAATTCCAGGCTTCACTTCCATACATCAGGGTTGGCACTAGAACGCCATTATGTACCGCTAGTCTTGCTTCCTTTGACAGATTCTAATTGGCCATAATTGCATTTAGAGCACCATTAACTTTGTTTCCCGCAGTCACTCTCCTTTCGATATCATTCCCAGCCTTGCCGTCTCTACTAAACATACTTCCCAAATATACAAACTCTTTCACTTGTTCTAAGCATTCATTGTTTACAATTACATCACACTAAGTTAGATGTACTGTGACCTGTGACCTCGCTAAGAATCAAACTTGAAACCTCCGGCCTGAGTCATGTCCACTGGACTAGGAGGCCCGCCTTTTGACACTGCATTATTTTTATTTTTATTTCAACCTACCACAAAGTGAATAAATGTATTTGTTTTAAGAGAATGTAGCTTTTGAATTCGTTGGATTACGACCGATATATAATCACACATCCCTATTCGCTTTGTAGTCAAAAATATGTATAAAGTTAAATAATAATATACGGTATAAGCGGCATTCACAGCCAGAAAGACATTAAGCCTCATGGCCAAGACGAAAGGCGGGGAGTGGAGGGTGCGGGTGCAGAGGGGCGCGGGACCTTAATCCGGGGATTTAAATAATTGCTGAACAAGCTCCACAACAACAACGAGTGGCCATCCCGGCGGATACCGAGGGATAAACGAGTTTTGGTTATTTCCAACATAAATGAAAAAGTTTTGCGAAACCAAATTGCAGGCAGCCTATAAATAAATAAATGTTAATCGATATACATAAGTTCCGTGAATGAAACATCGCGATAAATCGAATTAATATTATAATCGCTTCATTATGTATTCATGTGATCCTAAAGTTATGATTGCGAATGTATAATTTAGTAAGGCTCGTTATTAAACTTGAGAGAAATCAAGTTGAGAGCAAATCAATGATCAATTAATTGAATAGCCTAAATTAAAGGCATGGATAAAGTATGAAGTCGGTATTATGGTGGTCCGCCGTTCTATTACTAAAATATTATTATTATTATCCCCGCTTGATATGGAGGATTGTTACATTATCATACAAATACATATTTTTATTTTATTTTTTACTAGCTGTACCCGGCCACGCGTTGCTGTGGCTCAGTCTTGTTAAATAGAAAAGAAAGACAAGAGAAAGCGCACGTTTCTAATATATATTTAATTTTACAATGTTGTGGGTACAATTTTGCTGCTTTTCAAAAAAAAACATCTTTTTACCTGTCACAGATGTGACATCTGTATAGTAGTGTATTAAAACGTTGTAGGTATATAAAAACATGCGCGTATTCGATTGCAGCATTGTGTCAAAGTCAATCCGTGAAGAACTTTCTGAGATTTAAGATTTTGAACAAACAAATATTTATATTTTTATATATTGTTAGCTGTTCATACCCGTCGTTGCTCGGATTTAGGATTTAGTTAAACATAAGTTTGTGGGAGGACACAAAGGTTTCATTGTTTCGCAGTCTCTAATAAAAAAAATCCATTCAATCTAGGCTGGGATGGATGGGATGTCCAGGAAGGAATTGTGACCTATTCCGTCGTGACCTAAAGAATAAGAATGAAAAATTTGGATCAGAACGGCAAACGTTATAGATTTGTACAAAAAATATATCAGGTGTGGGGGTGGGGTAAGAGAGAGGGGGAAAAAGTTGTCTTTATTACCCGCCGGGTCTTGAAAAATAAGTATGCAAAATCTGGGTCAGATCGGTCATAAGGTGTAGATTTGTACAGGAAATACAACAGGGGAAGGGGTGGGATAAAGGGGAGGGGATAAAGTCGCCTTCGTTACCTGCCAGTTCCTAAAGAATAAGTTTGCAAATTTTGAGCCCGATCGGTTGAACGGTATAAATTTGCATTGGAAAATATATCAGGGGAAGGGGAAGGGGTAAAAGGGGAGAAAGGAAAAGTCACCCATGTTACCCGCCGGGTCCTAAAGAATAAGTTTCCAAAGTTTGAGTCCAATCGGTCGAACGGTACAGATTTGCATTGAAAATAGATCAGGGGGAGGAAAAGGGGTAAAAAGGGAGGGGGGAAATGTCGCCTATGTTACCCGCCGGGTCCTAAACCATAAGTATGAAAAATTTGAGTCAGATCGGTCAAACGGTACAAACGGTCAAAGATTTGCATTGTAAATTTATCAGGGGAAGGGGAAGGAGTTAAAGTGGCGGGGGAAATGTCGCCTATGTTTCCTGCCGGGTCCTAAAGATTAAGTTTCCAAATTTTGAGTCCGATCGGTCGAATGGTATAGATTTGCATTGTGAATAAATACATGAGGGGGAGGGGAAGGGCTTAAAGTGGTAGGGGGAAATTTTGCCTATGTATACCGCTGGGTTCTAAAGAACAAGTTTCCAAATTTTGTGTCCGATCGGTCGAATGGTACAGATTTGCATTGTGAATATATCAGGGGAGGAGAAGGGGTAAAAGTGGTGGGGGGGGGAGAACGTCCTAAAGCATAAGTATGCAAAATTTGAGTCGAATCGGACAAACGGTGTAGATTTATATAGAGAACAGACAGACAGACATTGAGTTTTATAGGTATAGATATCGCGATACGATTGGCTACACTTTCTCATCGGTTTAAACGTAAGCTAAGACGACCGAATGTTTTAAAAAAAATTAAATTTGAAAAATTTATCAATATTGAAAGGGTAGGTACTTGCGCCTTTTTTTTTAAATAATTTGTGCGAATTCGAATGCAACGTTGTGCCAAAATTTCAAAGCAATCGGTGAAGAACTTTCAGAGATTATCGATTTTGTAGAAACGAATGTCTACATTTTTATTTATATAGATTTAATTTAATATATGGTACAAATACAATTCTTATATATTTTTTACGTATCAAATTGACATTTTTTTTAATACCTTGTAGTCATGTAGACCTCATCAGTGAAGAGAAGCTCTTGAGTCTGATGATGGAGCCTCATTTCTTATTTTATATATAGGTACATATGCGAGTCATTTAACAATACGGTAATAAAAGGTAATTTGATAATGAAGTATTAAAATATTTTGAAAAAGCTATAGATTTAAATGATTTATGAATTTAAGTTTGATTTTAGAAAGGTTTTAATTTTTTTTATTTGCTCTGAAAGTTACTTACTAAAAAAACAGATTAAAATACATATATCAAAGAGGTTCTCATTGCTTATGGTGTATTACACTTAAGTAAATGTCTCACACGAGGGATGTGAATTTCCTAGTTCCAAAAATGTTTTCACAAAGTGTAAAATGTATTGGTACCAACCGCCTAGTGATTTACTTTTTCGTAGGTTCCATTCCAGACCACCAAGTTAGTTACATTTGCATAGCACAAAAGTTTAACTTTGAAAGTAGTAATAATATTAATGTGGCACGTATTCTGTGTACCCATCTATATGAAAAAAAAATGTTATAAAGAATTTTTAATATATTTCATTTTTAATAAATCATTGAGTATATACAATATTATTACTATAATTATAAACGTACCGAGAATTATGCAACTTTATCTTTGGTTCTCTTATGAATCGGTATAAATAGTCTCATATATGTATATATAAAATCTTAATTTATCGTCCTATATTTCTTTATACACATAATAATTATTTTCTTCATTGTTTAACGTGAAATGTAATTTATAATATATTTCACAAGTACCCTAGATCAACACGGGAGCCACCCTACAAGCTGGGTTTTGTAAATAATTAAACTGAACTTTTTCATGAATAAATAACCAAGTTAACCTAATTTATAATGCCGTTGTTGGACTTAACCGTAATTGGCATATTCCTAGATTTACGTAAGGTCTTTGACAGCATAACATACATCTAAACGAACTTTCTCAAATAGGTATAAGTGTATGTAATTTTCTGGGTTAAGTCCAACATAATCGAAAGAAGACAATAATACAATAGACAACAAATGAACTTAAGTAATATACCAGTGATCCGGAAATTATCGCATATGCCATACCACAAAGCACGGTATTGGGACTGTTGCTAATCATTATTAATTTAAATGTGATATTGTAAGTGAGGATTTCTGGAAAACTACACCCCGCGCAACATAAAAAGCTGCATCCCCTGCTACCCGGGGAACCCAGCTGATGAGAAGATTTGAATACGCGATAACGCCGAACGCGGTCATGACAAGTTTACCCATGATATTTCATCTGGACGCTGTGGATGAAGAAATTAATACGTTTGTAAGAAACAATCTTTCTTATATCATCTTTTAAGACAGTGTATTTGAGCCGTAGAATTACAAAATCCGCTCTGGACATTTTTAATTCTTATTATCGTCTATTAAGTGTTGGGATAAAGATCTTAAAGATCCAGACATTGTTATTTTCAGAATACGGATAAGTGTATGGTGGTAAAATTATATCGGTCTCGTTCTCATACATGATGATCTATTCATAAATAAGTGAGAAAGTAAACCTTCTTTGTGATCTGCATGGATTTCTTGAATATTTGTTTACAAAATGTGGTGTATGGCCTAGCGCGGGTACGCGAGCCCCGCAATAAATCATAACAAGTGTTTCTGAAATACACACAGATTAGGTATTTGGAATTTTAGTTTGAAAATACGGTGTTACGAAACGGGCGTATTATTGTTTAACGTAATTCATTTCGATTTATTTCCTTTAAAATTAAAAAAATGGCTTCTCCTCGCACGAGGAGAGTGCCGGTTATTCCATTACAATTCAGTGATTCTGATGAAAGTGATGTGAAGGATGAAAATGTTGCGGAATGGTCTGAAGTAGACAATCCACCAAATATCGAACCATTTTCAGGTCACGTCGGTGTTTGTGTACCACCAAACGATCCTGAAAACATAATGGACATAGTCAAATTGTTTATCGGAGACGATTTATTTGAAATGTTTATAGAAGAAAGTAATCGGTATCATGTACAAAATGAATTTCGGTTCGAACAATTAAAGAAATCCATCAAATGGAAGCTCATAAGTCTCGTAGAGATGAAGAATTTTTTAGGATTGATTTTGCTTACGGGACAAGTTAAAAAAGACACTCTAGAGATGATTATTGGTCAACAGATACGGCTATCGAAACACCAATATATACCAAAATAATTAGACAAATATGGCAATCATGGCACTTTTCCAATAACGAGAACATTACGGATCCCGGCGATCGCCTTGAAAAAGTTAGACCAGTTGTGACGTATCTTGTACCAAAATTTTCTTCTGTATACTCTGTAATAACTGTAAAAGCCTCAAAGAGAACTTTCTCTGGACGAAAGTATTATACCGTGGCGTGGAAGGCTTTCATTTAAAGTGTACAATGCGTCGAAAATAGTGAAATATGGGGTTCTTGTGTGGATGGTTATTGAATATATTTTAAAAATTAAAATTTACAGCGGCACGGAAAGTCGAATATTAGAGACTATCCATTCGCTTCTCGGTCCGTATTTCAATTTGTGGCATCACGTTTACATGGATAATTATTAAAATAGTGTGAAAATTAACGAAGCACTATTACAAAATAAAATAAGAACATGCGGAACAATGAGGATAAACCGAGGATTTCCAGAATGTTTTAAAAACTTAGTGCAGGAGAAAGTATATTTCGTAGACGAAAAAATGTATTATCGCAACATTGGAAATCTAAGAGAATGTTCGAATGATTTCAACGATACACTCGTCAACTATCCTCGAAAGTCGTAATATCGATTGGACTACAAAACAACGTATTTGGAAACCACAGTGTGTAATAGAGTATAACAAATATATGAAAGATGTCGACCATGCGGATCAGTACCTTTCCTATTACTCTATATTACGAAGAACAAAAAAATGGACCAAGAGAGTTGTGATGTTCTCGTTGAATTGCGCATTATTTAATTCTTTTAAAGTATATAAGACCTTAAATACAAACAAAAGACTAACATACAAACAGTTTTTACGTGCGGTCGGAAAATTTTGGATAGCCGACCATACTTCTGGAACCGACACGATTTAGAGGTACCGGGACCATCCACGCCACAAATATCGAGACAAGTGGTTAAAAGTGTCACTTGATATAAAAAAACATCGAGAAACGAAAATTGTTACCGGCGGTAAAAAGAAGCAACCACAAAGACAGTGTCGTGTGTGTGTTCGGTACATAAAAAGAAAAGTTTAACCAGTTATATATGTTTGTTTTGTAATGTTTCTTTAAATATCATACTTTATCTAAGTATTAGAACGACAGTATTTGTATAAATTTATATTATAGTGAAAGGAATATTTTAACAAGAATTTGCTGAGATTATCTCAATGTACTTATAAAAATTTAAGCGATTTGTTTACAAAAATTACACAACATCGAGGAGCATACTATGGTAAGTGAGCATTCCAAATTTCATAAAAAAAAAACTTTCGGTTAAGGAAGATAAAGTGATTTTTCTAGAGTCTGATTTTTTATCACGTTCCAATGGTTTTCGCCCGCTACAGGTACCTATGACGCGCGAGCATCACCACACACAAAATGTGTTAAGTATTGGTAGTGTGTGGTGGTTTTAGAAGTTTTTTTATTGATTACGCTTCCTCAACGTAGCTGTAATATTATGGCAATAATAGGATATGAAGGTACTCTTATGTTACGCGAAAAATATTTAAATCTAACAATACAATAAATACCGGAAAATGTAAGAATTGGATTAGAAGGTGGCAGAACAGAAAGAAACGAAACGTGAATTTCCATTTTACTTTTCACTACGGTGACAATTGAACAAGTTATTTTGTGTGGAATCTTGTATAATATGCAATTTTTACGATATTAAAATACAACGTTTCGATTATATATTATCTAATGCCACGCTTCCTTTATCAAATCACAATAATGAAAATAATGTGATATATAATAAATGAAAATGAGTAGCACAACAGAAAAAACAAAACACTACAAAAGCTCGAAATGTTCACAGTTCGCGGAACGGAGAATCGTTGTTCCGCAAAAGAAACGAAGACACTAAACAATGGCGGAACAAAAGAGTTCAATGTGGTCGGGGATGCTGTGTTTGTGTAAATATTCCCAACTCTCGCAGTGTGGGTAAACTAAACAGAGATGAGAACAAACGCGCGCGTGAGATAAGTAACCGCCAGTAGTATCATTTATTAATTATATAATATTAAATACAATTTTTATAGATGATGTTCGCGTGAGAACGTCCTCGATAATAAAATAGTTTTAAAATACATTCCGGTTACGAAAAAAGACAAAAGAATCATGGCGCCATCTAGAAAAGTCCATTAAGCTAATTCTGAGAAACGTTGCATTATGTCGGTAGCTAGTATTCTACTGGTAAAATTATATCGATTCGAAGACAATTATAATCGCTATTCTTTGAAGTATTCATTTAATTACTGTTTAACATTGTAACCAACATTACAACATCGGTAAATTCTAATTTAAAAAAAAGTTTTAATATTATTGACCGAAATGAGAAGTGGAATAAGATCACACAATATTTTTAACATTGTTCTACTAAAGCGCGCTCTATCTCAGTTGACAAAGTATTATGAAGAATTTATTACGACTTAACAAAACTTCGCATCTGTACCTCTGGCGAAAGATGGCAGTCCAGTACACAAGAAAGGTCCCGGTTCGAATCGAGGGAAAAATATTAATTTGAATTGTACCAATGAAAGGTTAACAAATATTACTGTGGCACCTCTCAAAACTCGGCGCTCGGTTCGAACATATACTTGGAAAAACTGTTGCGCATCCTCAAAAATACAATAATTCAAAGGCTACCTTTTCGAGAATGTACATTCTGCGGATATCGATTAGCGTGCAAATCTCCACCACAATTACGTCTCGAATTCATAATAATTAGGGGAACCCCTCCTATCGTTATTTCGCTCGGAGGAAGGTGCTCTTCGCGAGTTGATCTGATGAAAAACTGAGATAGCGAAAAATATAATCCTCGGAGGTGGCGGAAGGGCGGGCGTTTCTTTGCGACCCGCGACGTCACGAGATGGTCCGCAGCGGAGATGAAAACCATTCTTTGTAAAAATGTTAAAGCTTTCGGTCAAATTTTCAAGTGGAAATTGAACCGTGCACTGTCGCCGGTGCGACATGACACATGAATGACACAAAATACTCAAAAAAGAAATGAAACGGGAAGCGCAGAAGATACTCGTTGAGAGAATTTGAGTTTTCGCGCGATGAAAAGTATCAATTGGTACATCTAGGAGCTTTAACGTTTGCAAAACTTTTGAAACTAGCCCCTTTACATAATGTCTTTGATGCATTCATGAATCGCGATACAGTTTGTATTTCGATTCATCAAAGGATATTGTTGTGTTTGCTACAAATAATGTCCTCTATTTGGAAGGCAAACACGGCAATATCCCAATTAAAACTGAAATAATTATTTATTAAAAGAACAACTGAGAAGGCAATTATTAAAAAAAATACTCTCAATAAGTTGTACGTTTTATGGATTACAAAGAAATTTTCTTGAGTAGTGACAGGTATCTATCATTTGGATGTACTATTAATGGCATTCTCTGAGGGCAATTCCCGACAGTGACACGACACGAGGAGGGCACGAGGAGGGGCCGTTTCCCCGCCCGCTGCGGAGCATTCTCACTTTTTAGACAAACACCAGCGACACCTAAACAGAAATTACAACGAGGGATTTATGATTTACTCTGAAAAATTCTACGGTTCTCTTAAGGGGAGGGGTTACACCTTCAAGGATCAAAAATATGATCAAATTTAAACATTTTTTTGACAACTATTGTACATATAAAATTTGTTTTATTATCATTGTTTACGGCATTTTTATTAGTCATATTGTTTAATATTTCTCATTGGCAAATTATTTAAAAATATTCGGGAATAAATGGCCGAGTTATATGCTGTCCCGTGACACGCGCAGCTGGTGAAGATAATCACGTCGCCAGGGTTTGAGTGAAATGGAAAAGTTTATTATTTTATTTTTAAATGGTGTAACGTATACAATTCATAATTAGCAAATAGCGCGTGTTATCAAAAATTCATTTTATATGTACAAAGTTTGAACAAAATCTGGAAATGAGTTTCGAGAAAAACGCAAAAGAATTATAAAATTCGTTTAAAAAAAGTAACCCATAAAAACCAAGTTTTTACTATACTCCCTTTCTCATTTTCTAGATGAAACTTTTTTTTTCGCTTAACCTACGCGTTGGGCTTCAGTCGGGCGACGATACGAAAGGGAGTAATAAAAAAATTCCAAAAATCCAAAATTATACTATAATCAGGTTTCGCGTCTACCATTGTTGTCTACGTCTACCACGCGTTGAAATATTTTCAACTTAATAAGTTGTATGAAAAAACCATTCAAAATTTGAAAAATCCAAGAATTTATTAATTTTTTTAACGAAAATTTGATAGATCTTCTTGATCGTTGCCACGAGTCTGCTTGCAGAGTTTCAGCTCGATTGGATCACGGGAAAATGGTTAAAAATCAACCCAAAGTTTTTTCGTCAAGCAAGCAGACGCCACGAGTTCATAATATAAAGGGAGTAAAAAACTAACCCATAAAAACCAAGTTTTTATTATACTCCCTTTCTTTGTAAAATATAACAACAATTAAAAACGAATTAAAACATATAACATAACACTAAACTTACAGTAATTTAATATATTTCCAAAATGTCAGATGTTTTGAGCTTTGATAAGACACTTCATGCTTTGAAGATTAAATTCTAAAAACATTTGTCAGTCAATGTAGATTTTAGACATTCGTAGTGAAGTACCTATTATGTATTCCGACGGAGTAATTCAAATTTAGAAAATATTCCGCGACGTTATCAGGCCGCCGTTATTGTAATCAAACTTTTCAAATGATTCCAATTTGAAAAATCCAATAAAATTTCTAAAAATCCGAAATTATACTATAATTATAAAAAAAATTTAACGAAAATTTGATAGATCTTCTTGATCGTCGCCACGAGTCTACTTGCCAAGTTTCAGCTCGATTGGATTACAGGAAAAGGGTTAAAAATCGATCCAAAGTTTTTTCACCCGGCAAGCCGGCAAGCAAGCAGACGCCACGAGTTAAAAGAAAGGAAGTAAAAATAACCTACGGCACTAGTTATAAAATGCTATAACTCGGATTTTTTGAATGAGGTATCACTCAAATTATTATTAGAACTTCAAGCTATAAGAAAAAGCAAAAAAAAAGAATTTTTAAAAAGGGTGATTATGACTTGTACTTACTTTGATAGTACGAAACATTTTTTTTTAATTGAGATGCATACACGGATTACGAGTATATTATCGTATTAATTAAGAGTATATTATATTATTACTAGTATTATATTATTACGAGTATATTATTAATATTCTTAGATACTATTTTCAAACTGAGCTAAAGAAATAGGAGTAACTTGGTGCTCTTCCGGAATGGTTCAACGACATTTGGTCCACGCCACATGAAAATGCCACTCCACATCACAGAAAAAAGCCTCATGCGACAAAAGACCCAACGACACAATGAGAACAAACAAAATTTAAAAATTCAAATTTTGGAAGAGTGGAATTGAATTATAATGCTACTTTTAAAGGGATAGTATTTCGAGTAGCACACTGTAGACTGGTGTAAAGTGAGATTTTTAGTTCGGCCATTAGTGCCGGCGGAAGGTCTTATTTCAAAGCACTCTTCTAAATGTGTATAGGTCGCGCTTCGCATCGTCGACGACTACGTCTTGAATTATTCGCAATTTTACGGTAAAGCGAATTTTCTTGAAATATGATGCAATAGAGAAAAATAATCTTCCTGATTACTCAGTCCACCTGGTATTCTCAAAGCTGTTGGAAAATTCTATACAATTTTCCCATTGACACGGACGCTGAATACCGCCATTTTAGGAAACCGTAGAAAGCGGCAGGCGGCGGCTGCTCGGATGTTGTATTAGTAATTTTATCGCAGTGTGTATTACCGAATAAAAATCTTTTGGACTGTTGTCAAATCTTATAAAAAAGTTTCAGCGAGAAAAAGACCTCGCAAGATATTTCGGAACAATAAATTTGTGAGTTAGCTTATAAAAGTTGAATATTCTTATAAAGTGAAATATTCCTTTTACGATCAGTTGGCTAGGCTCTCGATGTAGCGACCCAATTAATGTTAACTCAACCGTATTGGGAAATTTCGCGCGGTAGCCATCGGCCTCTGAATACCCTAGCATTAGCCGGCCCAGAGACGCCGAGATCCATTCAGACCTTTGAAGGGACTCGGGCCGGACGCCACCGGAGCGGGAATCTCTTCCGGCCGGAAGGACGGGGCTCTGCAGGAGACCAGGCGAGCGCCTATTCCAGAAAGCCGCAGCAGATGAATAGAGGTGGACGCAAAGCCTGGTGCAAAGTTTAAAAATGGAGACGAGATGATACCACACAAGTCAGGCCATATACGAGTAAGTCCACACATATTCAACATATTTTACATATTCAACATTAGAGCAAACAAAGTTTATGGTCTCAGATTTGGCAGAAATCGATGATTCTGGAGATGAGTTACAATTAGGATCACGAACAAATGGTAGAATCAGGTACTTCCAAAAAATGTGTTTGCATTTCATAAATATTGTATTTATAATAACTAAAGAGTATATAATACTTTATTTAAAATCGACTATTCTAATTATTATATATTTCCATTTTAAATGCTACAAATATTTTATTAAATAATAAATTGTGATATTTCAGAATACGCCTAGTTAACTAATAAAATTAAAGTAAAACAGACAAGTCGCTTCCAACCGGAAAAAAACAGATGTCTTACTAAGGGCCGGTTGTTTCAAGTTGGATTAAAGTAAGCGTTGTTTTAAAGCATAGATTTTTACGTTCTCCACCAATCAGATGATCCGTTTTCGTAAAAATCTACGCTTTAATCGACCGCTTACTTTGATCGAACTTGAAGCAACCGGGCCTAAGTTGTTTCATGTTGGATTAAAGTAAGCGTAAATTCTGGCTTAAACTCGACTTTAACCTCTCGGTTATGCGAAATCGCGCAGAATTCAATTGTTTCACGTCAAATAGTCGATGGATGTTTTAATTGTATAAACTAAAAATCATAGACAAATGCATGCTAAAATAATTTTGCACATGGCATCACATCATTGAACGCAATTTGACACGTAAATATAGTCCATTTTCGATTTGTTTTCGTTCTTGAAACGGTGAAAAACGACACGATAAAGATACAAAGTAAGTATTCTTGGATTTAAAGCGGTATTCTAAAGTTTATGTAGTGGCAATAAACAATTATAACGTTTTTTTTAGAAAATGGAAGCAAATTTTTCGTCAGATGACAAGTCGATGACATTCGGAAAATGATGATAAGGACAAGGCTGTTTTTTTTTACTAAATAAGAAATAATATGAAAATGAAAGAAGACTCGTGGGCCGCATTACGCAACGAATATGCTTTGTGCCCGCCTAGCAAAATGCATAGGTACCGTCCGACAGATTATCCGTACTCGTACACATTGATCCAGAACAAATGCGCCAGGAAGGTTAGTTAGTAAAGATTAATATTATTTAGTGTTTGCGAGTACAATATGTTTTTATTTGAAATATATTGTACTTCTTTTAGTTTTTCTGTTTAGAACTTTTCTTTGTTTACAGGTAATAGGAAGACGAAGCCCACAATTCCCAAGTGATATCACTTGGGAATTGTATGAATATCATTGAAATGAATATCACGCGGAGAATATTTGCTAACTTAGGTTCTGAAAAATTGTAGCGAGTAAACAATAAAAATTTTGTTTTGATATGGCAGTCGCTTCGTGGTGCGACATGATTATTTCTATTTAAACTAAATTTTTGCCGGACCACAATTAGTTGGGCCAATTACCAATTAACAATTACCAAATCTGGTACCTAGTACTGTTTGTCGTAACTTGATGTTTGGTTTGGACATAATGACAAATAAATTTTCGGTTTTACTCTGCAAAAGGCTTAACCTATCAGCAGTCCAAGAAACAGCGCCCCAGATACATCGCGCATGCGTCTTATCATCGATGTAAATGTAAAAATATATAACATGATTGAAATATAAATAAAGAATATTCTCAACAATCCTTTGCGGTAAAATTCATTTCGAGTTGCGAAAAAATCCATTTCTTCCGAAAAAAAAGTATTGTTCGAGGTCTAAGTAAATTACTTTCTCTGATTAGGATATACTGTAGAATCAGTCGAAAAATAAAAAATAAAAAAGATTTTATTGACAAATCTCAATAAAATCGCGCAGTGCGCCTCTCTGACTGAGAGTTAAAACTCATTTTATCGCTCAGAATTTTCCGAAGATTTCGCTTAATGCAAGTTGAAATTCGTTTTTGGAAAAATTACTAAAATCTCGAGTTTAATCTCTACTATGACTTTAATGCAAGTTGATACAAAGAGGCCTAAAAAGTCAGATATATAGATCAAAATTAAATAATAATATGAATATTGGATTGCTATTTTGTGTGTGGGTTCAAACCCCGGAGGTAAATACATTTTTTTCAATAGTCAAAAGTCAGATATATAGATCAAAATTAAATAATAATATGAATATTGGATTGCTATTTTGTGTGTGGGTTCAAACCCCGGAGGTAAATACATTTTTTTCAATAGTCAAAAGTCAGATATATAGATCAAAATTAAATAATAATATGAATATTGGATTGCTATTTTGCGTGTGGGTTCAAACCCCGGAGGTAAATACATTTTTTTCAATAGTCAAAAGTCAGATATATAGATCAAAATTAAATAATAATATGAATATTGGATTGCTATTTTGCGTGTGGGTTCAAACCCCGGAGGTAAATACATTTTTTTCAATATTCAAAAGTCAGATATATAGATCAAAATTAAATAATAATATGAATATTGGATTGCTATTTTGCGTGTGGGTTCAAACCCCGGAGGTAAATACATTTTTTTCAATAGTCAAAAGTCAGATATATAGATCAAAATTAAATAATAATATGAATATTGGATTGCTATTTTGTGTGTGGGTTCAAACCCCGGAGGTAAATACATTTTTTTCAATAGTCAAAAGTCAGATATATAGATCAAAATTAAATAATAATATGAATATTGGATTGCTATTTTGCGTGTGGGTTCAAACCCCGGAGGTAAATACATTTTTTTCAATAGTCATAAGTCACATATATAGATCAAAATTAAATAATAATATGAATATTGGATTGCTATTTTGCGTGTGGGTTCAAACCCCGGAGGTAAATACATTTTTTTAATAGACATATTTTTTCTGTGTCTCAAAAATGATTTATGCAGGTAAGTACTTCCTATTACAAAAAAGGTACTTCCATAAAATATTTATTATATCCGTATTATCAAAATATACTAATAATAATCCATTTAATGCTAAGTCTCCCTATGTATATAATACGTGAGGCATTTATTATTTCATAAAAAAATTATGAATAAAATATTATCATATATTTTTTGTGAAATAACTGCCATATAAAGGGTGAATTTAAGGATACACAATTTTAGAATATAAATATGAGACGATTCGATAAGAAGAAAAAGTCATAAAAATAGGTTGCAAGATCCAAGATGTGAGAAGTAGATGCTAAAATTTGTGTCGTCATACACATCACGTATGTTCATTTCGCCGAGCTAGGACTTTCGATCCCGGGAATCCTCGTAAATAGCGTTAAATTTAAAATAAACGGGCTTATACATTAGAAAAACAAATCGAATGATACGAATTTATAATTTAGTATATAACACGAAAAATGAATCATCGTAATCTAATATTGGGTGGTAGGTATTTCATAGATTATTTTTGTTATTGTTCAGTTCGTGTGGCACTGATTTAGTGTAGGTGGGAATAACGTACTTACGATTAAATTATTAGAAACCCTCCGATACGATGAACGCAACTTGAAAATATTCATTAAGCAGAAAAAGGAGACAGCATTTATCGCTAACGACAGAAGAGTTAAATTTTTTATATTTTAAAATCTTATATTTTAAAATCCAAAACATTAATGCCTAACCATTAATGTTTTGGAACATTATGACTTTCAAAATACACACACACAAAACTACATCTTTATTATTTCATCAGATGATTTGTTTGGAATATTTAACGTTCTTGACCCGAGACAATTATACCTTAAAACCATACTTATAAAATTCCATAAGGACAAGGTAAATTTTAATCGTACACAACAAACAGGGGTTACAAGGCAGGCAAATACAATTCGTGATCCAAAGGTCGCGGGTTCGAACCTCACTCCAGACTAGCAAGTTAGTCCTATTTTCATAGCACAAGCGTTTAGTTTAGTTTGAAAATAGTAAGAATATTGATGTGACACGTATTCCGTGTTCGCATCTCTATTTAAAAAAAAAAAAAAAAAAAATACAATTAATTTCGAGGTACCTAAAAGGAAAACGTCTTTTGGGCAAAGACAGTTTAATTTCACTGCCCCGCTTGTTTTTAACAAATTACCTAATGAAACTAAAGAAATAACTCTACACAAACCTTTTAAACATCATATTACTAAGTTTATAAAAATATCAGGTAGAAGGTATGCTGAAGAAGTGATCCGCCCTTGACCTCTGAATTGGCAAAAAATGATTTATATAATTTAAAGTATATTATAATATAATATTTATTTTTGTAACTACTTAAATTCTTATCTGTGTGTATATTTTCTTTTCTCTTATATTTAGATATTCCTATGATTTACTTTATTATTATTGATCTAATTACATTCTTATGCTTATACTTTCTTTAATTGTCATTTGTTAATATTACATAAACATCATATGAGAATAACTGCCACAGAACAGGTTTTTACCTAGTGTGGCAGTTATTAGTAACTTGTATTAACAAATGTAAATAATCAAAACAAATAAATAAATAAAATAAAAAAATATTTCAAAATAAGCATGGTCGGTGGTCTCCTAGGACGGGGCTCGAACAATCTATGTACGATCTCTACCCTACGTTAGCAGACCGACAATTGCGTTTCTATATGCCATTTTAATGCTGTAACAGGTCACGAGGCCTAATTACTGTAGCGAAACGCATCACAATGCTTGGATTGTGGACACCCAAGATTGATAAAATCATTTGATATACTGTGACCTCACGGCGAATCGAACCCGGAACCGTCGCGTCGTGCCCACTGGAGTACACTGGACCGCCAATCGTGTCATTGTTTTTCTTACCGACTTGAACATCGGAAATTGAGCGTAAAATTCTCTGTAGCCGTAAGGTGCTTTCTCAATTAAACTACGGAACCTTATTATTCTTGTTAAATGTGGTCTTTATCTTTTGCATATCTACTTTTTACAGGACGAAGCAACCACCTATATAAATTGCTATGCTGGGAACTGTGTTCTAAATAATTGTATATAACTTTATAAATAAAATGGTGTTATACTGGAATAAGTTACACGTTACGCGGAAAACCCTGGTTAGGTTTGATTTTAAATGTGAAATTATGTATTTTTTCCTGTGAAATTTATTAATGTAACCAAACAAAATGCTTTTCTTTAAAAATAAAATACTAGTTACAAAATTAAAAATCAGATATTTTTACACTCGAGGTGTGGCAGAATTTTATTATTTTACACAATCGTAATATTAATCAATTTAGAATATAATAAGTCATTTAAGACAATAATTGTATACCGTGACTGTCGGTGATTTTTTTGCGTTGCGTTTGCGTGGGGTATAAGAGCAAATTTTGCCCACCTTTTCGCTCCCCATGTACAGAGATGAATTATTTCACCCCCTATCTTTGCACAGCACCGCCTGGTTATGATATACATTATTAACGATCAACAAGTCGGCTCACCTCCAATCATTTTTGTTTTCACTGTGGAAAAGTAACTGCGGGGTGCGATTTTTAACAAAGGTCGCGTTTGGAAAAGCTTTAATCGAGACTAGCGTTTTATATAAAACGGGATACTTTATCGTTTTATCTCAATCCATTCGGTCATATTCTGAAATAAGCAATATTTCTGTATTATTTATTTATTTATTTATTTATTTAATGTTTATGGAAGACCAACAGCACAAAAAAAAAGCATAGAAAACATTGATACAATATAGATGGCCAATTACAGGTCTCCACATTTAGAAATATGTCAGTAATGATAAATATTTATGATATACTAAGGCATATTAATTATAAAGAAAAAAGAATAAAAAATTTAAACAAACAGAAATATGTCAGTAATGATAAATATTTATGATATACTAAGGCATATTAATTATATAGAAAGAAAGAATAAAAAATTTAATCAAACAGAAATATGTCAGTAATGATAAATATTTATGATATACTAAGGCATATTAATTATATAGAAAGAAAGAATAAAAAATTTAAACAAACAGAAATATCAGTAATGATAAAATATTTATGATATCCTAAGGCATATTAATTATATTTCATTGTTATACAGTATCTTCACAGTTACTGTATAACAATGAAATGCCGCCAATTTTAACGTTTTAAGTTTGACATGTCTGAAAATAATGAATTCACATTTGTTAAGTAATGTTGAGTTATTCACAATTATGAATAATGAGTTTTGTAGTTGGTTGAATTCATTAATTTCAAACCAGACAAACTTAAAAACTTCAAAACTGGCGGCATTACAATGTTGTACGATAACCGTCAAGGTACAGAAATAGCAATATTGCTTATTTTAGAATACGGCCGATTACTCGAGTACACGGGGTTATACTTCGTTACGGGCCAATGTCTCGACCCGGTATTTGTTATTTTTTAACAAACAGACGTCAACAGATCATTACTGGCCCTAATAGACGGTTCTAGAACGACATTAGAGCACAAAGAAAAAATATTTTACGTACATTTTGAATGATGTAATTGTACTATACACTTTTTATGATAAATAAATAATGTCTTAATGACAAGATAATATTAATTTGTCTATAATTATAACAGTCATAGTTGTGTCATATTAATATTAATAATTAAATAATGCGAAAAAATAGGAAGCCCATTTTTTTCTAAATACTAAAAAATGCAACATTGCCATCTACAGATAATATAGCGACTCATATAAATCATTATACGCACTTTGTGCGCCACGGCGCGGCGGGCTAGCGCGCGATGCTGGCGACCTCTTGCGCCGCGCAGGATCAGCACCGCGGACGAAAGGAAATTATAGCTTTTATTGTATCAGAGTTTACTTTGTACAACTCCATAATCACACATATGGAAATAAAAACAATTGTTTTTTAAGTTCTACCTTTTTAATTTTCATTCTCAATCTAAATATTTTACATTCAACAACTGGTATTCATATGAAAAGTATCGAAAAGAGATGCTACATAATTTTAGGATTAGGATGTATATCCTCATCCTTTAGAAAAATCTAACTGTCAATACAGTTGTATAGAATTCCTCGGTAATATTTCTCTAAAAATACGTTCTCAACTTAGAAAATCAGGAAAGGTAGGTATATAGATCTCCTCTACTTGACATTTTCAAATAACCTGTAACTAAAAAATATTTTTAGGATTTGATTCTGCCGTAAATTTTTCTTTTTGTTATAGACGTACCAGAGATTTGGATCAAATCACCAATGCAGAAAAGCATCTGAGACGCCAATTTGGAATTCCTGCATTTGAAAAATTATCATAGCGCTCAAACATATTTGTTGAATATTTAAAAAAAAAAAAAATTAACGTGTTCTTAAAAGTATACACTTTCGTGTAGAAATGATACCAATACCATAATTCATATAGGTTTTCTTTAAAAAATTCACAAAAATGGCACTTCATGGGTAGGTATTCCCCCTTAAGGGAAGCCACTTTTTGCCATCATCCCGTCTAAATGTTTGCCGGGCTGAAAGTGAGAGCTTCCCTAAAAGATATAATTTAATAAAATACGACTATGATTACCCGCATGTATTGTTGTCCACCCCCAGCCTGCTCCAAATTCATCGGAGAAAGCGAGGGGTTGAACGCCATGGATGGTAATAATAAAACAACAAAAACGAAACCTTCGGGGAAATAAATTGTCGTGTTGTTTGATATTATCCTCCCAGTTGCGTTATTCGAGGAGCCCGGGACGGGCGCGCGGCTTGTACCTCCTCTTATACCTCCCAACACTGACTACGACTCGACGAGTTATCTAACAAAAATATTTTTATTCTACTAATGAAATGTGACGTCATGCGACAACTTAATTACGAGAATATAAAAAAAACTAAAAATCATTATTTATTGCGCAATACTTATTTAGGTAGATACCTATATTACCGTTAATGAAATGAATAGGTATTTTTAAAATTTATTATTTTATTGTATTTAAGCACTTATCGCATTTCCCATTGAAGGGTTTAACGTTATGTGTTTACGAGCTTTAAAATGCCGCCGCCGGCGCCGTGCCGTCCACCGGCGGTCCATTTCGCCTCTAAAACCTTTTCCAGCCAGGAACCTCGAGCTTACGCAAAAGTTGAAAATCGCTCGGAGTAAGGTCCGGAGTCCGGACCATAAGGGGGATTATCGAAACATAAAACGACAAAGCCAAATATTTTTAAAATTATTTTTAAGGCATTAAGCCCTTTAATTTCTGGGAAGCCTCGCATACCCCTATTACCCATGTTGGGGTTATATGCGGATTCCTCATCATACGATGGATGTATTGAAATAGATAATAATATAAAAATGATATATTATTACTAGTTTCAACATAGTCAGAAAAGTCTACGGAGTAATGGATGAAAATATTTACAACACATGTGGGGTATAAAAGCAAAGGCGGCGATATCCAAAAATTAAAAAAAAATGTTTAGAATGTAGTCACCGAGGATTGAGTACAAATTTAAAATGTACCGAATTCTAAATTTTACGCATCTACCTCTTCCAAAATCATGTTTCCTATAAAATGTATAATTCGCTCGCTTAGATAAATCCACCAATAGAATGTCGATATCAAGAAATACAAAGAGCTCGAGCATTAAGGTACAGATACACATGCTTCTTTACTGGCATGCTAATGAGCATGCCACTAATAAGCATGCCCTAACAACTGTACACACTCGCTCATTACTGGCATGCTTATTAGTGGCATGCTCATAAATAAGCATGCCCAAAGCTAACAATCAAACACACATGCTTATTAGTGGCATGCTCTTGTCATAGAATAGAGACGCTCTTGTTCAAAATGGAAACTTTGCAAACTGAAATAGAAAATTCAAGTGAACCAATAAATCAAAAAAGTTCCCGAGTTTCCATCCGCACATTTTTGATTTTAGTTTATATAATTTTTATTGTAAGATTTGAATCATTCATGCCTATTAATAAAGTTTCGTAAACATTATTTCTCACTATATTATTTTTACACAACGGTGACCGAGTATTCCGCAGTCATTCGTGATTCCTATAATAAGTCACGAAAAGTAATGTTTGAGAAGATCGCATCGATAATACTAGCCGCGAAGCCCGCGAATGACATAAGCATGCTCATAAATAAGCAAGTCTGTTCACACATGCTCCAAAGATACCGCTTCTCTATGGTGAATGACAGTGGCATGCTTATAAATCAACCGGCGGTTGATTTTTGAGCATGCCACTAGGTGGCATGCTCATTTCTAGCAATGTGCGTACACACATGCCACTAATAAGCATGCCACTGTCAAAGTCGATACTGCGCATGCTCACGTGCCACTAAAGAAGCATGTGTATCAGACGCCTTACACGACTTGTGGCTGCGATTCTTCAGGCGGCCCCCCTCCCCCGCCCTGCGGCCCTGCGAGGTGTGCGGTCACCGGATCGGCCATCTCGGAGCGGTCGCCCGCGCCGTGACATTACAACTTTTCCCGTTTTCAAATTCCAGCAAAATGAATATCTGCGGAGTAACGTCAAAGGGAAGTTTAAAGATAATGAATGTCCCATCCGCCCATGACGGGTGGGTCATCAAAAGGGAAAGGGGGTCGGAAAAACTGTGAAGAAACCGCAAAAATACGCCACATCAACATTTTTACATTTTTAACTAACATTACTTAATATATTTTATATCAATAAATATTTTTATAAATAAAAAGAAAAAATTTGGATAAAACCATGTTTGTATAAAATCATTTATTGAATAATCAACATATTTCGGGGTCAATGGTCCCTTCATCAGAACAGAATGTATGTAGGTATACTAAAAAATAAAATTGGAATTATTAACAAAAAAATAAAATTTAATATTTGGGAGTTATATAACTAATTTAGGAACTAATGTAAAAACAAATTTAAAAGGTATATTTTCAAAAATGATTTGGTTTTGACACTTTTTATTAATTAGAAAAATTTTATTAGAAAAAGTTTAAAAGTATCAAAAGAAATACGTCGCTTCTAACGTAAAAAATGTACATTTATTATTTAATTAAAAGTGATAATGATTATGAAATGAAAACTTACACATTTGATGAAATAAAAATAATATAAATTTAAATACATCACAGCGCAGAGCAAATATATTATAAACCTACGTAATTTTATGAAATCCCAATCAAAAATACTTAATAATTTAATTTAATTTTTTAAATAAAGATGCGTACGTGGAATATGCCTCATATTAATATTCTTACTATTTTCGAATTAAATTAGACACTGCTGAGGACGAAAGCAGGACTAAAATTATGGTCTCGTGGCACGAGGCTCGAATCCCTGACTAATTAATTAAATCACAAGTGATGATGAAGTGAACACACCTAGACGAGATTCTTAAACACTAAACCAACAAGCCACGCTAGCCAGCTTTTAATAAATACTTTTTTTACTTACTGAACGGATCTCAAAATTCGGGTAAAAGGCGCAAGGACGTTGAGAGAAACGATTGTTTTAGCCCTCCGTTAGTCGCAATGTGTCTCTCGTATACATGGGCGTATGTTCCTGTACTTACTAAAAATTAAAATAATAATGATGTCTTATTATTAATGTCGAAACTTCTCGCAGAAAGATTACAAAACGATCTAAATTTTATAAATTCGTCAGATATATTGGGACTAATACTAGTGTAATTTAGAAAATGTCCTTCCCCATGGTCTCGCATCACGACTTCACTGAACAAAATTAGCGAGGGTGACTTTAGGGTTGGTAGGTCCATGGGGGTGCTACGATAAAATCCAGTCACGCGTCCGAGTAAACTCAAGTTTATCTAATAACTCACAAACTTGTTACGACAATACTGCCACTGAAACATTGTGAGCGGTTGAATAATAATAGTTTCGTGTACCTATGGATATATATTTTGGATTTAAATAAAGCACAAATTTGAACATCCGATAAATTATTATAATAGTCGACACATATAATAATAATCGAGCTTGTATGAAAAGATGTATGAATGTGGATGAGGCGAGAGTTGTCTGTCAGGATAGAGGAAGGGTGGCGTTCTATCCTCTCTGCCTACCCCCGCGGCGAAACGGCGTGATGGTAAGTAAGTAAGTCAATACATATATTATTTTAAACATGTAAATTTTGCAAAGCACAGAAAATACCTAAGTACATTATATCTAAAAAACAAATTCAAGACACAGTCCGAACCTGCTTGAGACTAAGCATGCAAAATTTTCTTACATATAATTTTCTACCGAGTCCATATACATATTACAAATTAATTCTGCGCTCAATCGATCTCAGATTTCATTTACGTAACTAATATTTACCATATTCGACCGTATTCTGAAATAAGCTATATTGCTATTTCGGTATATTGACAGTTACTGTATAACACTGTAATACCGTCAATTTTGTCGATTTGAGTTTAACAGATTTGAATGAAATTAATGAATTCAATCAATCAGAAAGCTCTAAAACGTAAACAAAAGTTAGGTTATTCACAAATTGTGGAGATTTATTAATTTCAAACCTGTCAAACTTCAAATGACAAAATTGACGGCATTACAATGTTATGCAATAACTGTCAAGATACCGAAATAAAAATATTGCTTATTCCAGAATACTCTGAGATCGATTGAGGACAGAATTAATTTGTTTAAAGTGGCAACTGATGCTCTACAACATTGATTTCGTCCGCAGTTAATGTTCCTGAAATTAAAAAGAAAATAATTGCGGCTACATTTAAAGTAACAAAATAATTACTGGCGTCTTTTCGGGAGAAGACACTCGCTAATATTGTCATCATGGCAATTATCATCAATGGCACTGAAGAAAACAAGCAATAACAACAATTATAATCACTGTCGCTAAATAAAACACAATTCGAAAAATAATAATATTAAAGACATCTAAATAACGAAAAGGGTAGTTGGATAGAACGGGCTGTTGACGTGAATAAACTGAAGACCGATGAACAGGAAATGATTAGTATTGCTAGGTTGCTGGAAAATGCACTGGTGACAAGAATGCCAGAAATTCATATTACGAAAAATTGACCTCTAAAAATTTTATCACGTTACGAGGGCGTGCATAGTATATTCGAGACTATTGTACCCACTAGTTGCATTACCAGACGATACCCTTGTACCTAGTACCTACACATCAAGAGTGCGTAATTAATACTAAATAAATAAGTGACAATATAAATTTACACTCGTAACAAAATAATCTATGATGAAATTATATGATAAAAATATGATTAAAAAAAATTATAAAAAAAATAAACATAAAAAAATACATATGATAAAAAATAAACACAAAAAATATATATGATAAAAAAAAATTTAATTTATTAGATAAATTTTTTGAAAAAATAATCTATGACCAACTGTATGCTGCTATCAAGTCGAGTCTGAATACTAATCAACATGGTTTCGTTAGTGGTAAATCTACTTCTTCTCTTCTTCTCGTGCCCTGTCCCTGTTGGCTATGCGGACTTGTTTACTGCGGCCCGGAACAGCTCCACAGTAGACTGGCCAAACCTATGTCTCAAGTTTTTCAGCCATGAAGTCCTCCTTCTTCCAGGGCCCCGACTTCCGGCAATCTTTCCCTGCATTATGAGATGCAAGATCTGGTATTTCTCTGAATGTCTCATCACATGTCCAAGATATTGAAGTTTTCGGATTTTTATTGTTTTAATAACTTCTTTTTCTTTATTCATCCGAGCCATAACATCTTCATTCGTAACTCTGTCCATCCAGCTTATTTTGAGAATTCTTCTGTAGATCCATATCTCGAATGCCTCAAGTCGCCTTATCAGTTCTTCGGTAAGCGTCCATGCTTCCATTCCATAGAATAATACGGAAAACACGTAACATCTGACCATTCGAATTCGTAATCCTAGGTTGAGATCATGACTGCAGAACATCTTTTTCATGCGGATAAAGGTTGCACGAGCTTGCTCTATGCGGCATTTGATTTCAACCGAAGGATCCCATCTTTCATTTAAGTTGCAACCCAAGTATACAATACTTTGTACCTTCTCTAGTTTCGTGCCAGCTATATAAAGATTGTCATTCAAGTCAACCGTTATTTTTGCTTACAAGCATGTATTTTGTTTTGTTTGTATTAAGTTCTAACCCAAATTTCTCACATGTCTTCACTACTTGATTCAGCAGAAGTTGCAGATCCTCAATGTTACTTGTTAGAAGTACCGTATCATCTGCATAACGCAGGTTATTCAGGATCTTCCCATTTATAACAAGCCCTTGAGTAGATTCTTGCAGAGCTTCATTGAATATTTCTTCTGAATATAAGTTGAACAGCATGGGTGAAAGAATACATCCCTGTCGCACGCCTCTCTTTATTTCTATTTCGTCTGTTAGACATTTTCAGAATTTGGATCATTTTGTCATATCTAACTCTATCAAACGCTTTATGGAAGTCAATGAAGCATGCACGTACATTTGTATTCACATCTCTACATCTTTGGATTAGTACTTGAATACCCAACTTCTTGCCATGCTTCCCGAGTACCCAACCTATTTCGAAAGCCAAATTGTGATACACCTGTCTTTTCTTCCACTTTGCGAAATATGCGACCATGTATAATTCGCAAAAATACCTTTAATAAGTGGCTCATCAAACTAATTGTACGGTGGTCACTGCATTTTCTTGCTTTCGTTTTCTTTGGGAGGGTAGTAAAAGTGGATCGAAGCCAATCTAGAGGGATAACTCCTGTATTATACATTAAATTAAAGAGCTTATTCAACACTATGATGCCTTTATTCCCTATATGTTTCTGGATCTTAGCCTGTATTCCATCTGGGCCCGCTGCTTTCCTGGGTTTAGAGAGACGAATTGCTTGTTCTACCTCATTTGTTGTGATTGATGGGCCTGTTGTAATATTTCCCGTATCATCAAATCTACAACCACAAATATTTTAACTTTTATAGAGTACCTCCAGAATAAAATGGATAACAGAATACAAGTGGACACTATCTATACAGACTTCAGCAAAGCGTTCGATAATGTTAACCACTCAACCTTGCTCAACATGCTTTTAAAGATGGGTATTCACGGTAATCTTTATCGCTGGATATCTTCTTATATCTCCAACCGCAGTCAAATAGTAGTGGTTGCTGGATTCAAATCCAACACTGTTGCTGTCACATCTGGAGTTCCTCAAGGCAACCTTTTGGGATCCTTGTTATTCAACATTTATATCAATAATGTTGGCAATTGTTTTCTCAACTCCTAAACCATCTTGTATGCAGACGACATGAAAATATTTTCACCCATAAGGTCAATCGAGGACTTTCAGAAGCTGTAAGATGATCTATATCGTTTGAATGCATATTGCATTTCCGACTGTCTTGAAATTAATGTTTCTAAATGTTCAGTAGCACGTTTTACCAGAAACAAAAAGATACTCATTCATGAATACTTAATCATCTACCGCTACCTACCAAATTTGAAGGCAAGGACCTTGGCGTTATACTTGATAGTAAATTGACTTTTAATAACCATGATACACACTCGTGGTCATTTTCCACTTTTCAGAGGGCAGATCCCCGGCTACGATCGCCGCTCTGACGTGCTATCAAACAATTTGGGGAGCGATGATCACTAAGGGAGTGGTGGTGGGAAAATTTAAATGAAAACATTCAAGTTTGAATTTTGCATGTATTTAAAACTTTGGAAAATTATTATAATCTTAAAACCTAGCCTTATTATCTAACCTTATATCTAACCTGTCTAACGTCGTGAACCTGGCGACGTCTTGGTCGCGGCGTCGCGGTGGCGCGGGCGTCGGCATGACGGCGCGGCGCCGAACGCGACTTCCCTCGCGCGTCTGCTCCAGCGACGCCGAAGGTGACGCATGGCGTGAGACCCATCTCACGCTGGTCTCCTTCTGAGCTGGCGGCGGGCTGGTTATCGCCCTGGTCATCTCCAATGGTCTTCGGCTCCGCCCTTGTTCTCTTCTTCCTCGTCCGTAACAGCGGCTACGTCAGGCTACATCAATCCACCTGACGCCGCTGTTGGTGGACTCCAGTCGTCCTCAGCCTGCTTGACTGTCGCCTTGACAGTCAAGATCACGTCAGACCACCCGGCTCTCCAGGGAGTCTTCTTCCTCCGCTGGAGCTTCTCGGCATGGTCCTCTCGACTGTCGCTCTGACTAGCCGAGATCTCTTTGCTCTTCTTTTCGGCACTCCTTCCGCGGTTCACTTAATTGATGGTCGGCCGACAGCATCTCATCACTGCCGGCCGACGTAGTAGGTCACATCACATCCCAACTGCTTATCCAACGAACTACCCCCAACTACTTCCAAGTCCCAACTGTTTGTCCAACGAACTACCCCCAACTGGTTCCAAGTCCCAACTGCCTGTGGGAGTGGCCACGCAGGGTTTTTATACATTTCAGCGTCCGCTCGCTTCCCTTCAACGTTTTTGGCCACTACCCTCCTGTCCAACACTTAATCCTATTCGTTAGGCCTAATTTACGGTCATGCCTCCTAATTTTATTTTACTTAATTAATCTTAACTAACAAGAAATAAAAATCTTAAAATTAATACCATTTATAAATAATTTTTACATACAATTAATTACATTCAAAATTATTTTATTATGATATATCATAAAATTATTATTAACATACCTAACATACAATTACCTATACACTATGTAATTAACTATACAATTATCTAAATCTATACGATAAAATACATCTTAGCATACCTTATTTTTAAACTTATTTTCGGTGGTCAACCGAACTATGACATAATCACTAGCAAAAATAATATTACTACAACTAGATTACATTTGACATATATACAATTGAAAATTTTATAATTATGTACATTTAAAATTGATAATCATTGTCTACCTATATCTACCTATAATTATATATTAAAATACGAAATCCAGCTAACTTTTTATTATCTGCTGTTCTTATATATATCTTGTTATTAATAATTAGTCTAATCAAACAATAGATGGAATGCGCGTCTCGGCACATATGGCTTTTGGACCACCCCGGCTGGGGCTATATAATTTATTACCGTTCAAGAATATACGGAAGCAAGGCGAGATTTTTCTACAATGAATGTTAACCATGTTAAATGTCAATTTTAGAAACTAATAGCTTCCTTAGCACGGATTCGGAGAAAATTTGGTAAAAATCATGTTCCCTGTCTCCTCAGAAATTTATGGCTTTCTAACATGTGCAGCTACCTACGACCATGAGGGTGTTCTTACGACAAAATTTAAAAACATTAACTCATTCGCAGAATTACCCTTGGCTCTGAAATCTTACGGAAAAAAAAACGCGACCACCCCGAAGAGAGAGAACGAATTTGACGCGTTTTTCACAATAAAATTGATAGGAATACATCACTTGATGTGTCACGTGTGGCACACGCAGTCGTGAGAAGGGGAACATTCTCACGCCTTTGGCTGATTCCTACCCGTCGTAAGTGCATTTCTGACAACGGCCAGAGGTGCTTTCTTAGAAATCAATCGAGACGATAACGAAAAGGGCGACAGTTTTTTTGCAACGCCAGGGTCTTCGTTCTGGTTTTCATCCAGAAGTCACATTAATTATAAAGAGTGTGACAGGTACACGAGAAGATTTTTATTACTTTTTGTGTCTATTATGTCATTACAGATTAGGTAATATTGATTTCAATTAAGTGATTATACGGGGGCGTGCGCCAAGAGATACGTTAAGTCAGGCCTATCGATCTCATTGGTTCGGAATATGGGTCGATGGCCAATGACATGTGAGGACAGGCGTGGTGCGGGATGATAAACATACCCGCCGGGGTCGGAGTTGAGGGCCCCGGGAGCCAAAAGTGAGAAACAGATCTTGACGGGCCGCGCTAGAGTTCGGAGCGTGAGAGTTCGCAACGAGCCGTGTTACGTGCGATGTGAAAAACAATTCGGAATCGTGAAAGGTCGCCGTACGAGTGGTAGTCTAGAGAGACCGAAACCGGACAGAGTGAAAAATGGTCGTGAGTGAACATTGATTGTTGGACAGTTCGGGAACGCCGGAAGTTATCAGCGGTAGGAAGTACGCGCGGCAAGCGGAGACGATGAACCGAGCGCGACGGCCAGTGCGTTGGGCGTTCGTGAAGCACCAGGTGTGCAACGGTCAGACGGCGGAGGAAGCGACGTACTAGTGGAGCACGGTCGGACCAGGAAACCCGCCGTCAGGGAAAAGAGCAGCAGACGACGACGAGGAGGAAGACGAACCCAAGGGGACGACTCGCCTTACTAACGGCCAGTCGTTCAGGAGAAGAGAGAAAACAAGCTGAAAGGAACGGCCGCCCAATTGACGGCCGGTCGGTCGCAAGAAGACGAGGAAATCTGGCTGACCAAGAACGAACCGTCAAGTGCGTTAACGGTGCTGTGACGGGGCCCCCGCTCCAAGAAGGGCTAGGCATTAATTAAGGTAGAAATAGTTTTTCGTAGCTTAAAATTTTTTTTTTTTGACTGTCTCTATTTTAGGTATAATTGTAAGAACCATTATCATGTTTCGACAATAAATTCATTATAATAAGGAAAGGGTTACGCTTATCATTTCACCTGCCTATTTTCCTTTGACTGGCCAATAGTGACACGAAGGACTGTCCAAAGAGGGATCATGTCAACCACATAGACAACATGGTCACTAATGCTTCATCTATGCTTGGTTTCATCATCCGTGTTAGCAAACAGTTCCAAGATTAGTACTTACAAGACATTATATTTCTCATACGTTCATAGTATTTTGGAATACGTTTCCCAGGTATGGAATCCAAGCTACACAATACACAAGAGCAGAATTGAAAGCGTTAACATACATACATACATAAAATACATTAACTTAAAGACTTAAACTTCCGTAGAAATATAGCGGACTCTGAAGTTATTTAAAATAGCACACAGTTTAGTTGATACTCCAGATCTTCTTCAACGTCTATCGTTTCATATCCCAAACCTACTTTTCATCTTCCTCTTTGCAAGATCAACTCTAAACAAAACTCGTTCATCTGTAGATCCACAAATTCATTTAACGTAAATTATAACCACAAAGACATTTTTAACTCGACTATTCGGGACATTAAATGAAAATTAACTTCACAACCGCACCCTAACAAGTTTTATAATTAATTTATAATTTATACTCCTTACTTCTTTCCTTTACCCTAATCCTACATCCCACCCGCTCTTCCCCCCCTTATCAATATATAATGAAACTATAAATTGTCATAATGTCACACTGCTAATATCTTTAATAATTAATTTTAAATGGAATGTTTATAATTGGCATAATTTACTACTTTTTATCTCTTGTATGTTAATTTAAGATTTGCTGTTAACTTTTCCTAAAATAAATAAATCCTTATGTTGAATTATCGCCGTAATGTCAAACATCTTGGAAAAGTAAGATTTTCCAGACCCGGAAGTGTCATTACTTAGGGAGCCGAGCCGTTAAAAAATGTGCTCCGAGTAAGAGGGGAGGAGAACTGACACTTGACACATTAATAATAGCGGCCGTCCGAGCGCAATCTATCATTGGACCGTCTCATTCCGGGTGCCGCTACCGCGACGGCGCGGAACTAATTGAAAAAGAGGCTGAGGACGGAATTACGATATCAATCATAGGATTTCAATTTTCCTTTCTTGTAGTGTTTTCATTTCAGATTCCAATGCGAAACTATAAACAGGAGCTAATCTTCATAAACGCACTTTCCTACAAATAGGCTTAGATTCTTATTCTTCTTTAACACGCGTCCATATACGTTTAATAAAGGCATTTCTAAACGACCGATATTCCTCTACCTTTTTATGTTCGTTTTATCATTCCAATAAGCTAAGGGACTATCTTTACTTCGGCTGAACCTGAGGCTGGCGCACCTTGTGCCCAGTCGTCAGATCACGTCGTCTACGTTACGGCCCGCTGTGAATGTCTTCAGTTTTTGTTGAATCCCGCCAGGACACATCGAGCGTAGTCCTCTCGATTTCGGTCACAGAACAATACAGATACAGGTACCCACTGTAAATCTTTCTAAGTAATGCATATAATTTTTTTTTAAATATAATTATTGATTTTAAAAATACAAGGAAACGTTAAGACAGTAACAGAAATTCTTTCAATTACTCCTTGTAGAACAAGTATATTTTGTTGTGATGAATGAATTTAATACATATATTATGTAGGTACCATTGGATCTTAATTATTTTAAATTTATCAAAGGTCATGTATAAGCGCGTAGAGGAAAAGTTATTATTTTTTAACTTTTATCAAAGCTCACATTTTCTTTTATCTTCTAAAAGTATTATCGGTCTCAACTTGCTCATACGGAAACTAAAACTTTTATTTCGTTGATTTCGCGATCACACACCACGAGTCGAATAACGAAATAGACCGTCTTTAAAAAAAAACAATGAAAGCGTACGTGCGTACGAATACGTCTTTCGCCTTAGAGATCGCCGAGTTGGGCGGCGACCGCGGCGATTCGCAGCGACCCGTGCCGTAACGAAGTCGGTACCTGCTCGCGTCGGGAAATAATGAATTTAAGATTCATTCTAGCGGGAGCTTCCTTCTGCGGCGGCGCCCAGGTGATAAAATGAAAAGTGGCGACTTATAAATCAGCCGCCGAGAGAATAGCATTTTTACACCAAAGTTGCGCCCGAAAGCGTCGGCGAATGAAAAAACTTTTTTTCATTTCAAGCAGACACTCGATGAAAATTATTCAAACAAATGAATCGCGTTCTTGCGTGTCGGAGCTATCGAATGTAGAATTCTTCCAAATTATACAGGCTGTGATGTTAACTTTATCAGCATAGGTTGCAATAATAAACATAAAACCGTGTGGACCGGAATATTCTAAGGCGTCGAATGAAATTCAGGAAAACTTGTTCGTGTAAATAATAAAGTGAGCATAGAAGTAAAATATTAGAAGTGCACTCGTTAATTGGTTATAAAAAAAAATTTTGGTCAAAAACAAAAATCTTTCGACTGAGCGCTCGTTTTTAATGCCTACAATATGCTATATAAATTTCATCTAAATCCATCGAGTAGAACCCTTTTGGACTATTTCGTACAATTTTAATTTTTTTAAATTATTTTACTTGAAAACACAACTACCAGTTTCACTGCCACTGAAAAACGGACAATTCAGGTACCTTAATGGGTCTTAACTCTAAAAATAGAACTATAAATAAAATTTTGTACAGTCGATGGCTTTAAAATAATAGCTAAATAGAATCAAGTGGTGCATATAATTATTCTTCGCATTATTTTGGTACGAATCGGTTCGTAGCAACTACCGTTGGTGTAGGAGGGGTGTATACATAGTTATTTCCGGACATCTTTTAAACTATTCATCGGATCAACTAGAAATTTTCACAGAATATTTTTGAAATATTTTATTTAAAAAAAAAACGTTTTTTAAATCATGACTACACGCAACCCCTTAAATAAATGCGGACTAAGACAGCTGAGACAGGAATCCTCCGGCCCACGAAATCAATAGACGATCGCCATTAGAGTGCCGAATATCCGATTCGGTGGCGAGCACGGAGACAGACTCATAACCGGATTTAAGTGTAAGTGGCCGGGGCGCCTCCGCGCATGGTGCATGGGCGCTGGAGACCTATCTCTGAGTCGCTCCTAATGATCCACTTCACCTCCGTCCCCGCGAGAGGCGCCAATCTCGGCCGAGGGAGGAGAGCTTGCGTCATCGCGTCATGCAATATCATCACATTATCTCAGGTGCTCCCTCGAGGGGGTGGGGTGGGGGTGGGGGTGGGGGAGATGTGGGTGAGAGTTTCACGGAAACAAAAAGTGGTTCGCGCGGATCACGCTACGAGGTGTGGAAGAACTGAAATAAATATAATCCAATTGACGATAGATATCACATTTGTTCATTTTTTTTTTTATTTATTTTTTTTATTTTGGGAATCTCAACAGTATACAATTTATTATAATAATAAATAACGTATTGGGTAATTCGTAGACCAATTATAGAGATCCACGGCATAAAATGTTAAATCAAGTAATAAAGAGAACATATATTAAATAGAGGGATAGGAGTGGGAGTTAGAGGGGGAAGTGGAGTGAGGTGTATGGGATTGTGGCTGAATGGAGTGCGTATGTATTCTGTGCGTGACGTTGTATACAGATATGGGGGTATGTGTAAAGAGTGATGAGAGTTTGGCTGTGGTGTGTGTATGATGATGGTCGGTCTCAGTTAATCCGGTGAAGATATAGAAACTAGTAATATAATATAAGCGTTTAAATACGATTTTTAAGAGCTGAGATGTTGGTATTAAATATATCAATGTCATTGAAGTGGTCATTGTATGCTTTGCATGTTCGCTGGATGAATGAGTTCTGTGCATAAAAGGTTCTGCTTATGGGTACATGGAAGAGCACGGACTGTCGGGTTCGCCTTGATGGAGCGTTGAGAGAAACCAGCTCCAATTGGCTGGGACAGTCAATATGTCCCTGAAGTAACTTGAAAAGTAGTATTTGATCAGCTCGTGCTCTTCTATGTTCCAGGGTTCTCATGTTATAGAAATCCATTGCTTCCATATATGAGTCGAAATATATGCCGGATTTACCATTGAGACGACGCAAAAACCTGTTCTGAATTTGTTCTATTCTCGCAATGTATGTTGTCTGTTGTGGATTCCAGACCTGAGATACATACTCGAGAATTATTCCCAGGTCTTTTAATTCGCATTTGTTTTCTAGTTGAGCATTGTTTATTGAGTAGGCAAACTGAATGTTATTGGTTTTCCTGGAAAATGTCATTTGAAAGCATTTTTTTGCGTTAAGAAGAAGTTTGTTTATATGACAGTAGGCAGAAACGCGGTTAAGATCTTCTTGAATTTTTCGGCAATCGTCTAGGGAGTTCACTTTTGCGAAAATCTTCATATCATCCGCATAAAGTAGGAAATTAGCGAAATGAAAGCAGTTTTGTATGTCATTTATATAGATTATGAACAGTAATGGACCCAGTAAACTCCCTTGAGGGACTCCAGAGGAGATGCGAGTCCAGTCAGATTTAAGACCGCCTATGACAACTGCTTGGTTTCTGTTGGTAATGTAGGAAATAAGCCACCTTATTTCCTACATTACCAAAATCATAGTAAATTAACTCGAATTCTACTGAAAATGAAAGGCAACTCTGAGCGTATACACTAGTAATAAACCAAACCGTTATTTTGAATGTGATTGTGTGATTTGTGTTCGATTGTCAAAATCATTGGAAACTGATTACTCGCAATTTGTCGAGTTCAGAAAACGGTAGCTACATTACCATAGCGACAGGTTTAGCAAAGTAGGACAATTATCAGTGGTGACGCCTACTGTATCCCATATAAAAAAATGAATTGTTACCTAATTTCTAATATATAATATAGTTACTTGATTGTAATATTGCTATGTTTATTCGCCTCTCATGTAAAATATTTTAAAATCAATTAAATTTGTTTGTTGTTTCGTTGACAGAGTGGAAAATCATGATCAAAAGGATTTTATTTTAAACACAAAGTTTTAATCCAGTTCTAATGTTACCTTTGAGGATGATGGGTATCTCCATCGAAAGCGCTTAGGCAAATATTATTAGTATAGTGAATTAAAACTTGTGTGGTGTTTTAAATAAAGTTGTTTTTAATTTGAAAATCAGTAAACTTGTACACAACAAACTAAGTCACCAACATTTACTTAATGAGCAAATACCAACCACGGAATTAGGGTAAATAAAGGTTTAACTCAATGCTAACTAAACGAAGCTTTTTAACGCTGTTGACGTAGGCATACAGTAGAGATGGTATACACTAACCGTTATTTGAGATTTTTATCTGATTGCTTCAATGATTGGCAACTAATTTTTCGAAAATCGACAGGCAACCATCGGCACTATACAACAGTTATACCTATATTAGTTACCAATCATCGATACAATCAGATACAAAACCGAAAATAACCGGTTCAACACTACGTGTTAAATTGTCGTGTGAATTACGCACTTATAGAGCCCATAAAAACAAACGTTCACCAAGGATACAATCCCCTTGGATAGAAAAAGTGAAGCCTTGGGGAAAGATGAATACATATTACGTAGACAATCGCCGTATATGTACATGGAACGAGCCACGAGGCGACGAATAAAACATGGTACTTTGTTTTCAAAAGCGTTGGAAATTATCTAAGATCGCCGGAAAATAAGGGTGCGAATTAGGAGGAATAAACTACCGCTCAACCATTAGATGCCTTAAGTACCGAAGAAAAGAACATAGAGAGATATTTGATTGCAATGAAAATATCTACTGCGGTTAAGGGGGTATTCTAGTCTAGAGGCACGAATTTCAGGCGTTTTTTAGAGCTTTGTAAAAAAGAAACAAATAATATTTTTGGTATACATTTTTTTGTGATTCGTTTATTTATATTTTAAGAATACATCAAAAATAAAAAAATAATAAAAAATTCAAAACTCAAAAAGTTATCGGCTGGTAAAGTGGGGGGTCCAAAAAAAAGGGATGTCCTGGCGGACATGGTTCCAACCTTTGTGGTCATCTGAAATAAAAAATTCTAACGGATTCTTAGTTATTAAAAATGTCGCTATCGCCCCTACCTCGGAGAAATAAAAAAAAAAATTTTAGAAAATTTTTTTTTAACAGTTAATTTTTTTTTTAATAGTAAAAATAAAAATTTTGACTTTATTCTGGTAGGGGCTATAGAGGGATATATTGAGAAGGTTTACACAAAAATTTAAATAAATCGGTTTAGTAGAACTTGAAATATCATGTCCGCCAGCTTGAAAGATGTCATTTCTAGAAAAACGCATTTAAAGTTTTGAGTAAAGTTTCAGTACAGTATACTTGCATATTTTTAATCGGCGATTCCTGCTTCATACAATGGACCTTTCTCCACTTCAAAATGTTCATTCTCTGAAATTCTTTCTTGTAGACGAGCGGCATTTGAAGCATCCGAAGCTCGGATTTCACAGCGTTCGATCTGAACTTCGTCCCGTTTCCCAGCGAACGCATGGGCTTCTGGACCAATCGTGATTCCCATAACGTTCAGTATTTTTAGAATGGGTATAAAATCTTCATTGAAAATACTAACAGCGAAAAAAATAGCAATTTCAATGGCCCGCGTTCCTGCATTATGTGTTTCAGAGCAAAAGTCCATATTAAAGAATTCAACGATTTTTATATTTTGACGTATAACGAAAATTTTATATTTTGCTTGCATGTAGAACACAGAATTAATAATGATAGAGATGTAAAATTAGATAAAACTTCTAAAATTCAATAGCCGTAATTTTTTTCTATTATAACTTCTTCGTCACCCGATCTTTTCAATTTTGCTGCGGACGCACTAGTGAAACTTATTTCTTCTTCAACAGTATGTTGATTACCTCTAAATTGTCTTTTCGTCTTTCTATATGCACGCTTAGCACCACATGTATTTTGAACTGTTTTATCCATTTTACACAAAAACTATAATATTCACTCAAAATATTAGCAGAGAACGCACGTCAACGATGTTTAAAGATTGACTCGATACTAACCTGAACTAAATAGTAGAACGAAAAGATTTCAAAAAAATACGTTAATATGACCTTTAGTTAAATATAATTATTTAGGTATAGTATATAAGAAAGGTTTTATGAGGTAATCCATCCGCAGGTAGACGGCAACGTCGCTCCCTCTATTGTTCGATTTGGTCCGGTTACTTGCCGCGCCATCGAAATAGCTGTATCTCGGAAAATAATTGGAATTTTGAAAAATTCTTTTGAGGATATAATTCTGAATGTCTAAACTTACGAAATATACAAAAAAAAATTTTTGATTTTTTAAAATTTCTAGACTAGAATACCCCCGTAAGTAAACAAATAGTTCGAAAATGGACTCTCGAATCAGTATGACATTACAGGAGATTATAATTTATAATATTACAAAAAATTAACAACTTTGTTAGATTTTGTTACAAAGTTGACGCTATAAGCATCAAAAATAAAGTAAAGGAAGCTATAAAGGAACAAAACGTAATACACTAAAAATATTATGGTGGTAGAGTCCATTCACTTTAGGTAAGCCTTTTGCATTAGTGTGAGTAACAGTCCGTTTACAAAATCTCGTAACATTCTTTTTTTGAGTAAATGATAGACGCAAAAAATATATAAATAGTATTTTATTTTCTTAACCCGAAATAAGCATATATGTATTATAAAAAAAAACTATATTTCATTTTTTTAATCCCCAAATAATAATTATTTAGAAATCTATTCGTAACCGCATATGTCATTAGTATTAATCAAAATATATCATTCTCTATGCAACAATGTTTATCACTAACGCTGCCACATGGCTCAAATAATAATGAGGTATAGGAAGCAAAAAAAGCAAAATTCTCTATTTTATTTCCATCACTAATGTTATCAAGGCGCTACGCTACTCTGGATAGCGCTGTTCTCACAGCCTTAACTGGCGGCCGAAATATATACATAATAAAATTACGTTATTTTTGACGGATTATGGATTTTAAAATAAATATATAAGCGGGTATAATTGTGGTTAAATAATTTCGAATTCTTATAGTTAATTTTAATCAGAAAAACTATAATCGTTTGTATCGGACTCCGAATCCTCGTCTAAATTCATATTAAATTGATTAAAGTCTGTGATTTCATCCATTTGAATATCCTTCGTTGCAATAGCATGCAATAGTAAACAAAATATTATTAATAATCAATTGAATTTGACTACTAGCCCAATTCTAATTTTTTTCCAATAATTGCGAATTATCAAGAACTTCAGTAATAATATTTTTTTTAAATAATTTGGAAAAACAAGGAAAAAAGACATTTCATTCGATTTTTTTTTGACAGTTATACAGCACCCTGATGATGGAATGGTAATTTCTGAAACATGTTGGTGAAAAAAAAACTCCCATAAAGTAGATATATACAAATAAAATAATCAATATTTTTTTAAATGTTAATCTACAATGTTGCTCAATCAATTGAAAAAAGATAAATGCTTTGTTCTTTTTAGAGTTTCATCACGCATAGCATTGTGCGTGACAAATTAAATGTCAGGTAGAGATTAAGATTTGTTGATGAAATTAATGAATCATAAGAATACTGAAAATTCATCGAGCATAAATTGATTCAAATGAAAATTCCCATATCCCGTACATTGATTAGCTTCATCAGCACACGTTTCCTTTTTCAATATTGAAAAGGCCTTCAATTTGAATATTAATTCGCGATAACGCATGGCGTACGGTATTGCAGCCACGTTACCATAGTCAAACCTCATCGTCCTAATTTCCACTCGCGATTTGTATGCGTTGAAAATTTGAATACTGGGTTACGTCACTGAATCACCAAATAGAACACGCGGTCCAAAAAAATTCGATGGCCACCCATATTCGAACTGTAGAGAAAAATGTGAAAAAATAACGAAAATGTGAAAGTATGTGTAGAAATAAATTGCTTGATTCTATTGCATGGTTGGATATTGTTTTATGTGTCGATATTGGGGCAAAACCTACGCTTGCCTTGACACACATGCCTATCCGTAATTATCTAACCGCTGTCAGCACAACCCAATACATCAATTACAATGTATTGCGTATATTCTGCTGTACTAAGCACACAGTAAGGGATTATTACAGAGTAGCTTCTTGCTGTAGTGGTCACGACACTCGCCTAGTAATCTGGTGGTCGGTGGTTCGAGCCCCATTCCAGGACACCAGCAAGTTAGTCCTATTTTCTAGCACAGGCTTTTGGCTTAGTTTGAGGATAGTAAAAATATTGATGCGACACGTATTCCGTGTTCGCATCTCTATTTAAAAAAATATATTAAACAGAGATGTGGAATGGCAATGGAAAATGTTCAGTGCAAAACAACAGATATGTTAGAAGTAAAATGACATATTAATATTTTTAAATCTTGTTTGAAAGAATTAATAAAATCACAACGTACTCAATAAAGAAGAATGTGATACCATTAATATGTAATAAGTTGCTCGTCCGTACGTATCTCAACTTTGTTTTCAAGAGCAAGTTGTACACGTGAGACCCAGTGGAGAATAAAAGCTTCCTTCCACGTGTAAGGAATGAAAACGTAACAACATTCAGTCAGATATACGTAAATATCAACCCTAGACATTTCAGGGAGCGAATCAAACCCCGATCCAAGTCAAATAATGCAATAAACCACCCAATGTCAAAATGAAGGAGCATTTACACCGTGTCCGCGTGACGGCGTTCTAAGGACGAGACGTTTCTCTAAAGCTCCCATCTCAAGTTAGCGGGAGGGGGTTCTCGAAAGGTCAAAACTAGAGTATTTCGTTTGAGATCCAGCAAAAGGGACAGGCGCAACATTAGTGACGAGCGCGAGAGGTCAGATCGTGTTTGGGGAGCTATCATGCGAGCTCAAAAGGCATGAACCTCAATGCACGAGGATGAATTCAAGGTAACAAAATGTGAGAATCATAAAAAAACTCACAAAATAAAGAAAATCGTGGTTAGGTAATAAAAAGATGAAATAGGTTTTTACAGATAAAAAAATTTAACAAGAAGATGGGTGAAAGAGTGAAAGAAGAAGAAAAGGCGACGTACATTACAAAACTCTAAATAAACCTAAGAAATAAATAAAAAGTCTACGTCTAGAGATGTGTTATATTTATATCTCTTCAAATGTTAAATCAACAACAAACATACAAAAAATATTTTATGGAATTACTTTATAATTTCGTGGCGTTTATAATTCAATATACATTTTGGTTATGATTAATTATCCGGAATTCCCTATAGTACTATAAATTTTAACTAATTAGAAAAACCAATAACTAAAATGAATTAAATACATGTTACAAATAAGAGGCGATACAAGATGCTTTGAACATTATAATATTAATATATATTCTTGTCAGGTATTTTACTCGTTCTGAATAATATTGAAAAAATGTAACTTCTGATGTTTATAAATTATACATTCTGGTTGGACATATTGATTTAAAAAATAACAAACTTTTTATAAATCACATTGATTATGTTTACTGTGCGCGTCTTGACGATGATATGCTGCTATCAAAACCAATCGACTTAAAAAATAATTAATGCGATTTATACAAAGTTAAATGTTATTCCCCTGGCAGAATTCGTTGTATGAAATTCCCATATACACTGCAGTCGGAAAGTTTAAGACTAAGCACGGTGAATAATAAAAAATGTAATAACTTTAAAAACATTATTTTTCGCATTATCAAATTACTAAATAAAAAATTAAAAAACTAGATTTTAACAAAAAATAAATAAATACACAAAATACAACATTAAAAATATATTAAATTTTAACGGATTTTCCATCAAAAATTCACCTTTCACATTCAGAATTATACTAATTAAAAAGTGGAACCCTAAGAAGTATTTTTATTGATACTGCTTTCAGTCTTTTTGAAGTATGTATGTGACACATGTGTTCTTTAGAAGTATAGCTGTATTGTTTCACTTTTCTGTTCAGTTAGTTCTGTAACATGAGGGCATGCAGTGAGAACAATAAGAAATAAGAGATATATCTCGTAATATTCCTATCACAATAATTAACATATTATTCAGATTTTAATATTTCATAATATTCTGCCTGATAAATATTTAATTTTGATATTTTTTTGCCAAATATATATTTAAATAAAAGTCACGCTTCTTGTCCTCACTGCACGCCCCTGCTATAATAGTAGTAACGAGTTTACGTCAGGCGATTTTGATTGCGTTTCTTGAAACACCTTAATTTTATTTTATATCAAAGTCATTGTCCAGATAATTTGGAATATTGTGTATTGCTTTGCTGTATTGTAAATCTCGGGCCACTCAATCGAAGTTCGAACAGCACGGTATTTAAAAAAAATTAATTATTAATTTTATTTGGTAAATGTACAAACTAAGAGAGACTAAGTATTCAATATAATATAATTAATACATAATTATATTACACGCTTACGCACTTTTAAATAAGATTTTATTCTCGTGTTTAAAGTGGGGGCATTGTCATATAAGTATATATCTAATGTTAATGTAATCGTTAGTGTAAGACATTAGATTAAATAAGTAAGATATAGCAAAGAAACATTAGATTAAGTTATAAAAATTAAGACATTAAATTAAGTAAGTAGGATATAAACAATACAAGAATACAAAAATGTAAGACATTAGATTAAGTAAATAAGATATATATATTTACTTTTAAAATTCTACAATAAATACATTTACTTTTAAAATTCTTATGTATCTTTGGTTGTTTAGGATACCATAAATTTTTATGAGATGTCCGATTACAGCAGCTGAAAGGTATGCCCAGACAATCACAGAACCGCCACAATCAGAGAGGTTACAATACGGCCACAACGCAGTTTGGTAACATTTTTTCTGCGGAAGAACGGCGAACGTACATTCTTCATTTTGGCCAAATATTTCAATTTGGTTGCGTCAATCCATACCACCGAATTCCATCTTTCCGTTTCTGTCCTTCTGTTTATATTGGATGAATCAGTCCCTACTCAAATTGTTTCTTCTGGTTTTGTGCTCTGTAGTGTTTTAAGACTGGCCACCCTGACCAGGAGGGGAAGGGATCTCCGCAGATAAAATCTTCGATTATTAAAAAGAACGAAAGCTCGCGCTACTGCGTTATGCAATGCTGTGTGAAATATCTAATTCCTTATTAACGCATAAATTATACTGTCTCCTGGTATTATTGGATTTTGTCAACTAACAATTCGAGCATCTGTGACGTGATTTACTTGACAATTAATATGTTTACACTGAATTAGTGACTAATAATATCTGTATCAGGGGCGTGTAGTGAAAATATTAAAACATTAAATTTATTGAAGCTCATATTTTGAAAAAAATCGAAACAAAAGATGTCTCGTAATATTTCTATCACAATAATTATCATATTATTCGGATTTTTATTTTTACAGTCACATTAATATTTTAATTTATCAATAATTTGTTTACGTAAAAGTCATGCTTCGGTGTACTCACTGCACCCGCGTGATTAATGCTGTACCTAAAACAGTAGTTACGTAAAATTCTTAAATCATATTACTTTTAGATACAAATATTGGAATTGGTGAACGTTGTATTGCGTAGAGTGTAGAGTAATCACTTAAGTCAGCTCACACAGATTGTAAGCCCTGAGCTATCGTATAAGAGACTTCCATCCACTTTTATCATATATGAATAGCTTCGTCTCTGTGAGACTTCTATAATTTATCCTTAATTAATTGATCGTCCCTTTGGGGACAAAATCCCGTAACTGTGTTCTTAGAACATACTTACATTGTTAAAATATTATATGCTGGTGCATGATAGGAGTTAAAAATTGAAAATATTGTTTTTCAGGCGTATTCTAGTAGATATGTAATAATTCGAAAGAATATCATTCATATATATATATATATATATAGAACACATTCAAAAATTTGTTAATCTGTGGATGTTCTTACGATGGAATTGGCGAACGTTGCGTTGTGTAGGTAATCACTTAAGCCAGCCCATACAGGTTGTAAGCCCTGAGCTATCGTATAAGAGACTTCCATCCTCTTTTCTCACATATAAATAGCTTCGTGCCTGTGAGACTTGTCCAATTTATCCTTAATTAAGTATTTTACCGTTTGGTCTTAGACGACCCAACGCACGGGAGTAGGTAGACCTGTCTTTAGTTCCACCTGAGGGATCTCACTTGGATCACTGACACTGTATGTAACGTTTGAAAGTGACATAATACGTGAAATATCCCAATGTCTCTCTGTGGGTCACGCAAGCGTGGGGAAATTTGAATTATAAATGAGCGAGTTGTCAATTCTCTTTGACATGTGAATACGTGACCTTTTAGTTCTGAAAATACATGTATCGAAGAGAACACTGGAAGTTAGTGCACAAGCCGCCGTACTTTATGTAGGTAGGTAGTAGGTAGGTAGATGCAAATTTAAATAAACTTTTTCAAATAGAAATCGTTTGTAGTTTTCGCATCCATTCCAGGACGGGTTTTTACAGATGTTGACGTCTTCTGTAAGCAGTCTTCAATTATTATAAACTTTTATCTATATAAAAAAACAGAAAGATTATTTACTATCAGAAAATTTTAATAATTTTCTTAACTGATGTTCAATTTGAAAGTGACGAATAATAAAGTAAAATCATAAAAACTCTATAATTACTCCACAAACACTGACATTGTGACGGTAGCTTTTCATTTGCATCGCATATCAATAATACTCCAAAATTGTCTTTTGAGAAGATATAAATATAACTCAATCTATACCTATACAACTCAATGTCTGTTCTCTATACAAATCCACACCGTTTGTCCGATTCCATTCAAATTTTGCATACTTATGCTTTAGGACCCGGCGGGTAACATAGGTAACATTTCCCCCCTATTTTCATACCCCTTCCCCACCTCCTGACATATTTTCGATGCAAATCTGTACCATTTGATCGATCGGACTCAAAATTTGGAAACTTATTCTTAAGGACTCGGCGGGTAACATAGGCAACAATTCCCCCTATTCTCATACCCCTTCCCCTCCCCCTGACATATTTTCGATGTAAATCTGTACCGTTTAACAGATCGGACAAAAAATTTGGAAACTTATTTTTTAGGACCCGACGGGTAACATATGCGACATTTTCTCCCTATTATTTTACCCCTTCCCTTTCCTGATATATTTTCAACGCAAATCTGTGCTATTCGACATATCGGACTCAAAATTTGAAAACTTATTCGTTAGCGGATAACACAAGCAACATTTCCCCCCCTCCTCTTTTACCCCTTTCCCTTCCCCTGATATATTTTCGATGCAAATCTATACCTTTCGAATCAAACCTTTGTTTACTCCCACAAATTTATTTTCAACTTAATCCTTAACCCGTGCAACGCCGCGTACGAACGGCTAGTAGGTATATAATAAACTTAACGTAGCGAATCAAGCCAATTGAGTTAGTTTGGGTACAGTGCGTATTACGCACTGTACAGTAGCCGGCAAACATCTTGAAATTTTACGGTGTAGTGGGGGGAAGTTACCATGTATGTACCATTCCACCCAAATTTTGTCTTCTGCGCATTCCCCCACTACGCCAAAAATTTTCAAGAAGTTTGCCGGCAACCGTACCCAAATGAAAAAAAAGACGTATATAACTATTGAACGATATTATTAAATGACTCTATTATTCTATCTTTTTTTCAATATTTTTTATTTTTTCTGTTATTTTAAGAGGAATTTATTTAATTACTTTTCTTTTAAAAAATGTTTTAGAAAATGATAGGATAAATCTAATACTTATGCAAAGTCAAGTGGTTCAACAAACGAAGTTAAAAATAAATTTGATTAATTAAAGAGTTAAGGTTGTTATTACGGTCGTTAGACATATTTAGCTGTAAATAGTTGCGGATATTTTATACGAACCGTATGTTTTTCCGAGAAACGAGTCTTGACGTTTCATTGAATGCTTATTTAACGTCATCGCATAACTCCGCGGGTAAAGGTCGTCCTCCTGATGACGTTGAATGAGCATTCAACGAAACGTCGAAAATCGTTTCTCGGAAAAACATACGGTTCGTATAAAATGTCCGCAACGATTTACAGTTAAATTTGATTAAAATTAATAATCACAAGTATTTATTAGTAACATATAACAAGGTATTAGCAATAAATTAAAAAAATATATATTTTCATAACTGCATTGTGTTAATACGTATGAATGTAGATGAGGCAAGACCTATAATTCTTCATAGCGTGAAAAACGGAGAAAGAGGAATGTCGAAGAACATCCAAATAATAAATAGAGGTAACAAAAAGTAATTTGGTCCGTTTACTGTTGGGAATGGTCGTTTTGCGAAATGCCTCTGGGGATATTCCCGCTACACCTGATGTCTCCCCGAAGCCAACCAGGAGCAGCCGGCAGACACCGTCGCGGCGTGACTGAGTGAATTACGAACATGGATAATTGGCAAACCACAAAAACAATTTAGTAGTGCCTAAGAAGGTAACAGATGTAAAGTTAGAGACGTTATGGGAACATTGAGATAAATTCTGTATTAAAAGTATATCCGTTTTTGCATTAGCGCGAAAATTTTTTTCTGCCAAGCAATTTGAACACGAAAGTGCCCAAGATTTCGTAGTTAGATTAAAAAAAATTAAGTAGTTCATGTAAATTTGGAAAACGATTAGTAGATAATCTACGAAATATTTTTGTTCTGGGAGTAAGAGATTGCAAATTAAGAGAGAGGTTATTTTTAGAATCCGATGACCAATCTCTGGCAGATATGGAATGCATTGCTTATAATTTCGTGGCTATTAGTAGTAGATTACAGAAAAACGAAAGAATTAAATCCGAAATTTGTTTAGTTGAAAAAAATAAATTGTCACAATCTACAGCACAGACACATTATTCGGCTGGTAGGTATAAGAATTCCAGCGGTACTAGAAAGGTGCAAACGGATAGTTGGTATTCTAAATTTACGAAATGTTAAGCTGTGGTTCGGTGTCGCACATTAAGGTAGATTGTCCGTTTAAAGTTTATATCTGTAACGGGTGTCACATTAAAGGTTATCTTAAGAAGGTATGTCGGAATTTTAAGAAGAACCGAGTGAATGTTATAGCGGGCGAAATCACGCGAATGGTGGGTACCGCCGATAACGTAAGCCGATCATGATTAAAATTTCAATAGAAAATATGCAGTTAGAATATATGGTCGACAAAGGTTCGAGTGCGTGTGTAATACCGAAGCATGTTTACGAAACGAAATTAAATCACAAGGCATTAGAAAAAACAGACATGGCACTATATAGTTACGATAATTCATCATTTAAAATATGCGGGGTAATAAGAATGAATGTTGCGTATAAAAATACAATGTTACCAATAAGTTTTGTGGTAATTGACAACGGAATTTTGCCATTGGTAGGTAGGGACTTCTTAAGTATGTTCGAAATATCGTTATGGGGAATTAGCACTTTAGAGACCGGGGAAGGTAACAATTTAGAGTCACAGTCGCGTTTTGTGGAACATATTAAGAAGAATTTTCCTGAAGTTTTTTTCAATACATTGGGGAAGTTTAATAAGTTTAAAGTGAGTTTAACGGTAAATAAAGATTTTTTACCCAAGTTTTGTAACGCGAGAGTCGTGCCATTGGCAATTCGGAATAAGGTAGAAACGGATTTAAGGAGATTGGTGGATGAAGGTATTTTACAAGGGGTTACAGCAAGTACCATGGCATCACCGATTGTTCCAGTTTTAAAGAAATCCGATGAAATTAGAATATGTGGAGATAATAAAGCAACTTTGAATCATCAGTTGGTTACAGATAGGTATCCTTTACCACGGTTCGAGGAAGTAATTGCAGAAATTAGCGGGGGCCAGTACTTTAGTAAAATAGATGTAAAAAGTGCCTATTCTCAATTGGAATTAGAGGATGATAGCAAAAGTATACAGTTATTTCGATTTCATTGGGATTGTTTCAATACAATCGGTTAGTATTAAAGATTGCTTCGAGTCCAGGAATTTTCGCTAAGGCAATGGCTTCATGTTTACAAAAGTTAATAGGTACAGTCGTGTTTTTAGACAATATTTTAATAACGGGAAGGACTTGGGAAGAGCAAGGAAGGAATGTGCGAGCGGTTCTAGATAGACTTAAGGAATCCAATCTGACGGTTAATGCGGAAAAATGTGAATTTTTCAAAGAAAGCGTAGAATTTTTGGGTCATAGAATTGACAAAACCGGGCTGAGACCGTTACAAAGCAAGGTAGACGCTATTCGCAATGCGGAGTATCCAAAGGATATTGGGGAGATGCGAAGCCTGTTGGGTTTAGTAAATTATTATAGGAATTTTTTAGGGAATTTAGCATCGATTTTGCACCCAGTTTATAAGTTACTAAAACAAGGCACGGAATGGATTTTCAGCGATGAATGTAAAAAAGAAATCGATAAAGTAAAAATGCTAATAACGGAAGATACAGTTTTAGTACATTTTGATCCAAGACTACAGCTGAAGTTAATTACGGACGCGTCACTGAAAGGGTTAGGGGCCACGTTAGTTCACAAGTTCGCCAATGGAACTGAACGGCCCATTGCATTTGCGAGTCGAACGTTGACGGATGCCGAAAAGAGATATGCCATAATAGACCTTGAAACGTTGGCTATTACGTTCGGATAAAAAATTTTTTATCAGTATCTTCTTAGTCGTAAATTTATATTAGCTATTGACAGCCAGCCACTCGTTAGAATTTTTGGTAACAAGGCAGGAATATCAAACCTCGGCCGCAAACAGATTACAAAGACAAGGTTTATTTTAATCGTCATTCGATTACAGTATAGAATATGATAAATCTAGTTAAAACTGTTCGGATTATTTATCGCGGGTGCCGGTGGATAGGGCGAAAGTTATGGAAAGTGACATTTTAGATGCGTATATTAGTTTGTTAAAAGAGAATGATCTTGCTCAGTTAAATATCAAAACAGTTAGTGAAAGCACTTGTTCTGACGTTTTTTTTAAACAAAGTGTTACATTATATGTCTAAGGGATGGCCAAACAAGGTGGGTAAAGGCCATGAATTGTGGTTATTTTGGACTAAATGAATCGAGTTAGAAATTGTCAAAGATTACCTGTTTTGGAAACATAGGTTAGTTATACCAGTAACATTAAGAAAGGAAGTGTTAGAAATGTTGCATCGTTCGCATCTGGGTTGTGCTAAGACCAAGGGACTAGCCCGGGGACACGTATATTGGCCACAAATTGATAAAGATGTACAGGATTTAGTGGATACATGCAATGTTTGTTCTAAAATTACGTTAGCACCCGCAAAAGTGGAGCTATCATCTTGGGAGGTTCAAGAAACGGTATGGACTAGGGTACATCTGGATTTTTTCGGTCCAATCGGGAACAAGTATTTTTTAGTGTTATGTGATGCGGCATCCAAGTGGATTGAATGCGTAGAAATGAAAAATATTAATGCAACATGCACCATCGCGGTGCTGAAAAAATTGATTACACAATTTGGGAATGTACAAACGATTATCACGAACAATGTAACGGCATTTATGTCAAAGGATTTTCAAGAATTTTGTCAGGAACTAGGAATTAAACATTTGACATCACCAGTGAATTCGCCGGCGTCTAATGGTCAAGCCGAAAACACAGTGAAAACGTGTGAAAATATTTTGAAAAAAATATTGGTTAACGGGAAATTTAATATGGGATATGAAGACAGGTTAAATAAATTTTTGGTTGACTATAGGAATTCACCACATGCGTCATCTGGAACCAGTAACCAGGAACGTAGAACCAGCAGTACTAATGTTCGGTAGAAGACTTCGTACAGATTTCAACATGTTTATGCCTAGTGAAAAGCAAGTTTTAGACGATTAGAGAGTGAGGTTATACAAAATTTAAAAGGGCGTCAAGGAAGGAGGAAGAGAAAAAATTTAGGTATAGCGCAAAAATGTTTTGTAAAAGATTTTAGATCTGTAAATAAAGTCTCATGGGTAGCGGGAAAAATTTTAAGAAAATTGGGAAGAACCCTTTACTTAGTAGAAATTGAAGGCACTGGTCTCGTGTGGAAAAGGCATGTGAACCAGATTAAGGGCAAACCAAATATGGGAATTGTATAAAGTTCATGGGTTCCGGCCAGGGCTGAAGCTATAAGGGCTGCCCTGGAGGACCGGAACGCCTCCTGTCACGCTCGAGGTTTAACGGGGTGTTTCTTTGTTTCAGACGCCAGCTCCGGTAACGACCTGCAGACGAACAGAGCACCAACCCCTGGCGCCATGGTCCTCTTCGCCTGAAGTTAGGTTAAGAACTGTCAGGATGAGTGAAGAGGGATGAAAGCCAAGGATAAGTGCGGAGGGGTGTAATAGATCTGAGGGACGTATGTCGCGAGGCATGAAAGAGAGAGCAAATGCTTTATAAGGTCGCACGCATGTCGTCTCTAGGCTTTTTTATACTATTATATCGAGACAGACCGCTGTTGTTCATTGTAATCTCTGTATGAGGTATTGTTGCCACCAATAAACCAAGAGTAACCGACAACATCTTTTATTGGAAGAATCCCGAAATCAAGATACGATAACAAGAACATCACATATTATAAGAATATAACCATATTTTGGATTCTTAAATACTCTAAAACGGGTAGGAAAAGAGGTGTTCATATCTGAACACACATTCTTGCTACTTTCACATTCATTAATCTGCTTTTACAAACGTAATATATCAGTTTTCTTTCAAATTTTCTTATGCATAATCCCATAAGGACCGTGATTAAATATATTATTTAAAAAATGTGATATCATTTAAACAATTGCATTGTTCATTATACACACTTTATGCACATATACGAATTTGTTTTCTCTATCAAATCATCGAATAGGTCTGCCATCGAGATCGGAGCCGTGTTCCAACTAGGAATAAAACAATAATTAAACCGGGCAAGTGAAGTAAATATAAATAAAGCCTTTAAACCGGGCGAGCGAGGAGCCGCGTAGTGGGCACGTGACGGTCGGGGGTCGGGGGATGCCGCCGCGCCAGAACACGGTCCGGAGCGGGCTGACCCTTCAGGGCGTGACGCACGCAGACCTCTGGCGGCAGAGTGAATTGTGAAGTAATGTACCTAGGTACCTACACAAAGGGGAGCGCAACTCCAAAAAACGTGGACACAGCGAGACACGAGTGTCGGGGCTGTACGTAGAGAAAGCGGAGAAAGGCAGAATTCGAGGCGTTTTGAGATTTCAACGAATGAGGAAGATGAAAGGAATTTTAAAAATATCAACTTTTTTCACGAATTTTCAATGCAAGATTGGTAAGAACTGATCAACAATACTTTTATTATTAAAAAAATCTTTTTAATTATTTTACGAATAGAGTGTTTATATGATTTATTTAACTTTCAATTTTATTTTTCTTTAATAAATAGAGATGCGAACACGGAATACGTGTCGCTCAAGCTAAACCAAAAGCCTGTGCTATGAAAATAGGACTTATTTGCTGGTGTCCTGGAATAGGACTGATAACCAGATCACTAGGCGAGCACCGTGACCACTACACCAACAAACTACTCAAATTATATTTTATTACTAATACTATCTTCGCATTTTAATTTTTATAATAATAACATAGCATTACTTTAAATAACCCGTCAATAATGATGGAAAATCATTATTTATTAAATATTGATTTTCTATAGTTATAACTAATCTCGAAAATAAACCCAGAATATCTTGTTTTGGAATAATTATTTGTTTCTGGTATATTCGTGAAAGAAAGGTATTTTTATATTTTTTCTTTTTTCGCTTCAACAGGCCAAAAGGCCCAATTACAGAAACGAAACACATCACAAAACACCCAGGCTTGAGTATATCACATAGATTAAATTTAATCTATGTGATATACTCAAGCCTGGGTGTTTTGTGATGTATATCGCTTCTGTAATTGGGCCTCCTGGCCTGATGAAGCGTAAAAAGAAAAAAATGTGACTTCACCAGGAATCGAACCCGGAGCCCTCGGTATGAGATGCCAGTGTCATGCCCACTGCGCTACGAGGGCCGCCAAGTATTTAAAAAGTTTATTCCTTCAGTCGATCACAGATCATGATAAAAAACGAAAATTGGATTTAAAAAGTAATTACAATACCAACTGTTAATATATGTACCTATATATAGCCCATAAGTAAAAATATTAACATAAAATTTTAAATAACTATTCAATAAATAAATATTTATCTGCAAAAGAAATAAACTGTAATGGATAATAAATTCGGAGATAAAATAGAAATTGAATAATGCACATTTAGGATATAATAAGCACAATATTTAATTATATATTTTTTTTAAATATAAAACATAGTTATTGGACGGCTGTCCAATAATAGAAAAAATGTCTTTAGAGGGTAGGGGAAGGTGGTGTCAAAAGTAACAAAATAGACATTCTGGTTTATAACAAAATAATTAACCGGTTAAATTACCTGATTTTTTTTTTCAAAGCACTTCCATATATTTAGGAACTAAGTGTATGGTTAAAAAAATTGAAGGTATTAAGAATTTTTGTTTATTTGAAAATTAAAAAAAGAAGAAAACTGTTACATTTGACACCACAGTGGTGTCGATAGTAACACTCGTGGTGTCAATTGTAACATAAGTCGTACAAAACATAATGTATCTACTTATTTTTATTAGGTATATTTTTATGTACTAAATGACTATAAAGTTGTAAGATACATAAAAACAAAACAAATTATCTAATTATAAAAACCAAAATTTATAAAATAATTAGAAAAAAATCTAATTTAATATGCTTCCCTAAAATAATTTTAATACCGTGAAAGTAGTTCAAATTGCTCAATGATTATCAGATTCACAATTGAAACACATAATTTAATTGTTTGGTTTGGGCACAATTCTCATGCACCCATAATTTGCAGGAGGAACACTGGATCCAACCCTCTTTGCTTGTTGAATATGGTTTGGTACAAATAACATAAAGCATCATCAGTTTCTTCTTTTTTCTCGGTTATTATACAAGTTTTTGTTCTTCTTTTACCTTGCTTATTTTTTGCAGCTTTGTTACTCAATACGAAGGATTCCTTCTGATAAATGCAATCAGCTAATCTTTCGAAGCCATACCAACTTCATCCCAACCAGTGGGATATGTCAGAGTTGAGTTGTTGATGTTATTGGAGTAATAGTTGTTGATAATTTATTTTGACTAACAAACTAACTAACCATCACGCCGCTTCCCCGCAGGGGTATGCAGAGAGGATTGAACACCACACTCTTCTATCCTGGCACACCACTTTTGCTTCGGCCACATTCATACATCTTCTCATACAAGTTCTACGGTTGTTTGCGGCTTTAAATAGGGCCATCCTCAAATACTTGTAGTATCTGATCGTGCCAAGTCTTTCACGGACGCCCTCTATTCCTATTGCCTTCAATACTCGTCTCATGTATGCATGAGCCTCATGCAATTATGGCCAAAAAGAATCTGTCAAAGGAAGCAAGACTAGCGGTACATAATAGCGTTCTAGTGCCAACCCTGATGTATGGAAGTGAAACCTGGAATTGGCAAAAGAGGAATGAAAGTAGACTGAATGCGGTGGAAATGCGGTCGTGTGACGCTTGTGTGTAAAATGTTTGGTCGATAGAGTGAGGAATGAAAAAATTAGAATTTATTAAAATTCACAGTAGTCAGCTAATTCTTTTTCTGATTAGATAATAGCTTGTTGTGGGGTAGATGTCCTAATACTGGGACAGATCCATCTTTTTTGATGCGTTCCATGTATCGATGAGGAGATACGTGTCATATTTCGATATGCTTGGCTGCTTTTCTTATTGACACGTTTCCATTTTTTTATAAAATCTTTTATAAAAGTGTGCCTTCTCAAAGGTTTCATTGGATGGTTTTCCCCTATTTGTCTTTCGTTCTCTAGGTTTAACCATTTTTAACAACCAGGAACCCAAAATGACATTAACTTCCAATTACATTACATTATTATCTCGAAGGTGTAACATGTTACAATTGACACCCTTTACACTGTTACAATTGACACCTTTCGCCACATTGCATTAAGGTTATGTTTTATCTTAAACTATTAAAAAAACTGTTAAAATATGTACACATCATGATAATAAACAATATTCTGAATACTAACACACAATAAAACAATAAAAAATACTTACACTTTGACGAATACAAAAAGGTGACTATTTAATGATTTTTTTACTTCACTAGGCCGAAATACGATGATATCCAATATACCGATACTTTCAAACTGATGTTAACGCAAAATGGCGTTCTTTGATAGGTATTGATCCCGTCTAATAGACGGTACTGATTGTCCCATTAAATGACCAATATTTAAAAATATACGGCGACTGTTACAATCGACACCTGTTACTATTGACACCACCTTCCCCTACACTTCTTGGACACCTTCTAAAAAAATACTTACATTACATTTATTGTTTTAAAATCAACAACATAATGTAATGGAATTCGTATACTAAATAACATTAACAATTAAATACTAATAAACTAATTCATAATAACCTCTAATAAATGTATTATCTCTTGTGAATTCCTTAACAAATTCTGTGTCCACTAACAAACTTGTAATCGTATGTCAGAAATATCTTATTTTAAACATTGTCGTTGTGCGGTCGGTAAAGATGATATTAACAATGGTTAGTATTAGGTCCTTACATATGAAATTAGCGTTTTGCCGTACTGGCAAATTTGATCTCAAATATCTTCTCTTTGGTTAGGAATTCCAAATCCAAATTTATACAGATATTTACTCATGTATTTGTGTTTTGAAAATTATAATTCATTTGTTTTTTCCTCAATTGTTTTTTTCTTTGCGTCACTCAGTTTACAAAATGAAAAACTTGAAATATCGCGTCATTTACGAGAACGAGTTCCACCGTGGCACTAGTGCTGCAGAAACGGCTCGAAGGATTAATGATGTGTATGGCGACGGTGCCGCAAAAGAAAACACAGTGCGTTTTTGGTTCCAACGTTTTCGTTCTGGAAATTTCGACCTGCAGAACAAGCCCCGTGGGGACGGCCGGAGACCAAAGTTAATAATGAAGAATTGAAGGCTATTGTGGAAGCGGATCCATCGCAAACCACATCCGAGTTAGCTGCAGGCTGCGGTGTTAGTGATAAAACTGTTTTAATCCACTTGAAGCAAATTGGTATGGTGAAAAAGCTTGAAAGGTGGGTACCTCACGAATTGAGTGAAGCAAATCAAGAAACGCGCGTTGACTGCTGCGTTGCATTACTCAACCGGCACAATAATGAAGGGATTTTAAATCGAATCATTACCTGTGATGAAAAGTGGATCCTGTACGATAATCGGAAGCGCTCATCGCAATGGCTGAACCCTGCCGAACTAGCCAAACCATGCCCCAAGCGAAAATTGACTCCAAAAAAGTTACTTGTGAGCGTTTGGTGGACTAGGGCTGGTGTCGTTCACTACAGCTTTCTTAAATCTGGCCAGACGATTACGGCAGATGTCTATTGTCAGCAACTGCAAACCATGATGGAAAAGCTAGCTGCTAAACAACCGAGGCTGGTAATCGCTCTAGGCCACTGCTGCTTCATGATAACGCTAGACCACACACTGCACAACAGACGGCTACCAAATTAGAGGAGCTTCAATTGGAATGTCTAAGACATCCACCGTACTCTCCGGACCTTGCCCCAACAGATTACAATTTTTTTCGAAATTTGGATAACTTCTTGCAAAGGAAAAAATTCAACTCCGATGGGGCAGTCCAAACCGCCTTCAAAGATTTTATTGATTCCCATCCGAATGGTTTTTTTTAGTAAAGGGATCGATGAACTACCTATGAGATGGCAAAAGTGCATAGATAGCAATGGTACATACTTTGATTAAATAAATATATTATAATAAAAAAAATCGCCTTTATGTTCCTCCCATACTAAACGCCAATTTCATATGTAAGGACCTAATATATTGTTGGGTGACTTCTATTTAAAATATTCATAACGTTTTACCAAAGGATATGCTTATTTTTGCCACATTACTACCATCTTGTCCAATAACTGTCGGTGTCCAATAACTGTCTGATTTCCCCTACAATGATGTGACGCATCTCTATTTTTTTGAATAAAAAGAGATATTACAAGTTTAATGGACTTGGTAAACCTGTCTCTGCAATCTGTAGGAGACACTTGAAGAAAATGTGGCGGCCCACCAGGAGGACACCCGCTATATACCGTTTGAAAAATACTGGTCTAATTCTCTCTCGCTTCAGATCACCCAATTACCGCTGTCTACTTTGATTCACTCTTTCAGACTAACAGTGTATTATTAGAAAGAAGTGAATCGTGTGTAGTGATATCCGTCAATAGAAATCCACGGCCGTGAAAGCGAATAGCTCCTGCCTATATATCCACTTCCTTCAATATCCGATGAAGGGTGTTTCCGCCCATTTCTAAATAGATGGTTTAGAATGGTGAGTCATTAGCCGGCTCACCACTGTGCTCGTATCATTACCTTCACATTCAGCAGCCGCGATAGCGCTTTCGCATTCATCACGTGACGATTCATAATTAAACCTTTTCTTGTCGCACGGATACAAATCATCTGTCAATTTTCGTTCCATAACGAATCCATCAAAATTAATTATAGAAATGGATTTGTACTTGACATCAAGTTGAGGCCATTAATAGAGAAGTACGATAACTGTGTAGCGTAACTGCAGATCGCTGGGCCAATCTGTTCTTCACGCACCAACATTTGAAATCTTGACTTCATTTCAGAGTTCACATTACGGTTTTTTATTACCGATTATTCTCTTTATCTTATCGCTTCAGTATTTAGACAACATTCCTATTTTAGTCAATTAAGTCATTTTGTGACATTTCTTCAATTTTTTAGCTGCGGCAGCTTCACTCACTCTTCTCAATAACGTCCGCCCTTCCACAGCACTCTCTCGTGGACTCCGATCTCGTCACATAGTCCTCTTACTACGTAGATTATGTAATAAAATTGTTGCAAGATATATTATAGATGTCTCACAGAGACAAAATTATACATATTTTTTTTATGGGAAAGTAAGTTTCGAAGTCTTTGGGTGCTCAAAGGGCTTACGACCTATCGTACAGGTGGCTTAAGTGATAACTTTACACAATGTAACGTTCACCATTTCCACCCATGATAGAACACCACGTCTATCAATTTTTTGTGATAGACGTGATATAATATCACGTCTATCAAACTCTGTGAGACATCTATAATATATGTTGATTAATGATATCTCTGTGACTCTTTTGTATATCACGATAATTCCTATAGTTCTTATTGGATTTTGATCGCTTCATCTTTTCTGAAAAATTGTTCTTATAAATATCTCGGATAAGTTCGGTAGCAAAGCCTGATTCGTTATCATTCAAAATGGTGGCCATTTAAATTTCTAAAAAAACTCTGTTAAAACGGTCTAAGAGAAATAAGTACAAAATGATAAGAGTACCTAAATGGAACAATAAATTGGTTACACACAGACGAAATCTACCTGATACTTGCGACCATTGGGAAGTATTTTTTTTATATTTTTCATAGCGAACGATCTACAGTCATTCCTCCACGCAGCTTACACGAAACAATCGAAAATTTCGCTATTCAAATGCAAAAAGTTACCTCAAGTGCTAAACTCCCCTTAATATACATTGTTTCTCAACCGTCAAAGCAATAACGTGCGTCACTATGTCAACGAAAACATTTATTTAATCTTTAATCAGTTGACGTGTTTTTTCGCCCAAACTCTTGTGTGCCCTGACCTTAGTAGTTAAATGACCCACCCGCTCGCTACACGCGCGACGTGTGCAAATAAAAGGCAATCTCGGTTACAATGGAGATGTAGATTAAACCGTAAATAACAGGTTTAGCTAAATAAAAGAATGAATACACTCGTATTTATTAAGAATTTTCGAAAAATAGAATACTCACAAGTGAATAAGAAACTATAAAGAATATATAAGAAATGAAAGAACAAGTGTAGTTTAAAAAGTTATAAGGCTCTTTCACTAAGAGAAGGCGTTGCTAGCGCCAATTATTTTTTTCATCAGAAATTCACGACTAATTGTTAGAAGTATATAAGGAGTCTTCATCTCAAAAACAAGAAAAATTGGCTCCTGAATTTAAGCATGGACGTGCAAGCCTAGACGTCTAAAAAGTGAATTATAAACTAATAAATTTTGTCACATAATTAATAATTGTGGCGTATGGATGCAAAACCGCCACTCCCATATGGGCTCCATAACTCCATATGCATAGTGGCGGTTTTGCATCTATATGTCACAATTGTAATATTCACTGAAATCTCATTTTTAATGAAATTTATAATTAATTTTGTTAGTTTATTTTATATTATACCGGTCTCAGAAAGATCAATTTCTCCATAAACAATTACCGATCTTGATGTCATTTTTTTCATATTTTTCAGCACATAATTACAGCCATGTAGGTCATACGATAAAAGTTGTACGAACAACACATTCAAAAGCCCCGTGTTTAAGTGCATGTGAATAGCGTGTGTTGTGATTGCAACCTTTTTTGTGACACCTGCGCTACATTTATTTTTATAGTGAATTTTGTAAACAAGAGGCAAGAACCCGATTTTCAGAATAGATGTTTCTCTAATATTTTCTCAAACCGGTTAGTTTTGGCATATAAACAAATAAAAATATATTTCATCAAATATTGAACACTTATAATATACACAAAACTTAAGTTGACCTGGGACCTCGTTTTTCACCTCGGTTTTTAGCTCCAACGTTGGATTCCTTCTGTCAGTTTTAATCCATAATCTCTAAACATAATGGAGTTCTGGTACCGACACTAATGTATGGAAGTGAAGCCTGGAGCTGGCAGAAGAGGAACGAAAGTAGATTGAATGCAGTGGAGATGAGGTCCCTTAGACGTATGTGTGGTAAATCCATGTATGATAGAGTAAAGAATGAAGATATTAGGAATGAATGTAAAGCTGATCGTAGCATAATACAGAGAATAAAAATAGGGTCGCTCAGGTGGTTTGGGCATGTTGAGCAAATGAATGAGGAAAGAATGGTAAGAAAGATATATGATGCAAGTGTTGACGGCGCCAGAAAAAGAGGGCGACCACGGAAGACGTGGCATGACCAGATTAACCAGATACTGGAAGATGGTCCTGTTAGAAGTCTGAACAACCGTCGAGCTTGCATGCGAAGATGTATGAATGTAGACGAAGCGAAAGTTGTATGTCAGGACAGAAGAGTATGGCGCTCTATCCTCTATGCCTACCCCCTCGGGGAAACGGCGTGATGGTAAGTAAGTAAGTAAGTAAGTACATCACTGGAAACTGCCAATACAATAAAATCTCGAATTTCATTAATTTCAAATAATGTACGGAAGTGAAGCGTGGAAATAGCAAAAAAGCGGTCGCTCGGGGCGTGCGTGAAAAATTTTTGTACGATGAAGTCAATAATTACGAAAAAAGTGAATAATTAACAAAATAGGAAAGAAGGCAATGTTGGCTGCAGCCAATATCCGGAGAGCGGGCACCAAAAGATGTATGAAAGTGGACGAGACCAATGGCCAGGACCAAAGAGCATAACTACCCATGCGAGGAAACAGCGTTAGGTCAACGTCATAATTCTAATGTACCAGTACAAGTGCAAATGTTGAGTAATGCGTTGTTAAGTAGGTACGTATCAGCGATAGGGCTGGTTGGGCACGAACAAGGCCGCCGGGAAGAGGGGAGGTGGGGCGGGAGTATGTCAATGTCTCTGATAACAGTCCCGTATAGTGTAGTGCGTAGTAGCGAAGGGAAAAACTTCATTTCAAAATGAAGACTACAACACACACACGTTCACCAGTTTGAAGACTACAAAGTGTACACTACAATTGTAGTACTACGAAATGAAGTGAAGTAAATGAAGTGAAGTAATGAAGTAATTGTAGTATTAATGAAGTGAAGTAATGAAATGAAGTAATTGTAGTATTAATGAAGTGAAGTAATGAAATGAAGTAATTGTAGTATTAATGAAGTGAAGTAAATTTTTAAATGAAATGAAGTATTTTTTTCCCAAATAAAAATTTAGCGAGCTAAAAAAAAAAAAAAAAAAGGTCAACGACAAAAATAATAAATGACGATATTTTCTCCAAAGTAACATTTGGCGACCTAAAAAACAGATTTCTTCGTTCAAAAAATTTTCAAACCATGGGGGGGGGGAGTTCTATTTAAAATGTGTTTCTCATACTTTCGATAACTTTGAAGTATATGTACTTTGTAGTGTTCGCTTTGAAATGAAGTGTACTATTTGAAGTTTATACTTTCAATAACTTTGGTGTTTGTAGTTTGTAGTGTGCACTACACATCAAAATGTGCGAAGTGTGCACTTCAATGTAGTGTAGTACTACATTGTAGTAGTGAGTACAGAGCGGACCCATCACTAGTGCGTAGTCAGTAGTCGGCGCGAGGCTCGACTGCATCGCGCCGCAAGTACAGCTCGATCGTGACGCGGCCAGATCAACCGCTGGAAGATTTCGTTACAAGCCTCGACAATGGGCGAGCTCGAATGTGAATGAGGCTAGAGTTGTGACGCTGATTTACCTTACAAATGCAACAACTTTATAACGTGTTGTACAGTTCTCTTGCCCGTAAATAAAAACACCGAAGTAGTAAAAAAAAAACATCAAATCTATTCTACAAAAAATATTACGTTAGTGACGTTCATCCAATACCCAGTTAATGAGAAAATAACTCAATATACAATATGTACAGTTTCATCAATTATATTTTCAAATCTTTCCAATGGCAAGTTTTCAAGGCACTAACTACCTTTCGGACCTATTAATAATAATATCCAGAATTATATCTGCCAGATGGTGTAGGTAAAGCGAGAATTGTCAGTTGCGTTATTTTTAAGTAATTTAAAGAAATTTGAAGTAATTTAAAGAAGAATGATTTATATTATTTATTGAATTGGCGTTAATTTTGTGGAATGACATTATAATTATATATAAATAAATAGATTACTTGTCTAAGACCACTAATGAGTTTAAGATGATTACACAACTAGTTTCGACAACTACCGATGTTGTCATCAACGGGTGATGATTTAAATCATGGCTACCCGTTTCATGAATACTGTAACTATTACGGGTTGTCATCAACGGGTGATGATTGAAATCATCACCCGTTGATGACAACATCGGTAGTTGTCGAAACTAGTTGTGTAATCATCTTAAACTCATTAGTGGTCTTAGACAAGTAATCTATTTATTTATATATAAGAATGATTTATATTTGTTTGCGTTTATTTGTTATGGAAGGTTGTACTGTGGTAGACCGCGTGCCTTTTTTGGTAATAAATTGCATTTTTTATATTGAAAATAAGTTTTACGAAAACTACGGAGCCGTGCCCGTCGATACCAATACCTAGGTATGTCAGAGTTCAGAGTGGTTGAGCGATAGGACGATAGTAATTTGATTACATATGTATTTAAATTTGTTCATATAAATTTGGCCACGATTTGATCCAACTACGGTAATTTGGAGCGGTATCTTTTAATCAGAGTTTGAGAATATTGATATACCTTTGGTATGGGAATGTTATATATTTAAAATATAAACGATAAGCTTTGTCTGATTTATTTTAGGGTTTTGGGTTTCGAAAGAATCCTTTTTACATTTGGTCGAAATTTGCGAGATCGAAACATACCGGTGAACATTGTGCATACGGTGTATAGACGGCTACAGGCCGTGACCCGTGGAGTAATAGTTACAGTATTCATGAAACGGGCAGCCATGAAGTAGGTGGTACTTACAACTTTGCAATTATAATTATTCAAAAGGGAAATAAAAACCCCCGAAAGCGGAGAAAAGAAAGTGCCGCTCTATATGAGCCATGCATAAATAATGAACGCAATCTACCTACAGAATATTTAATAAACAGCACCATATTTTTATTAATAGTTAATTAATAAGGATATGATGCTGTGTAATGATCATAAGTATTATATTCTTATACGAACTAACTAACTAACTAACTAACCATCACGCCGTTTCCCTGCAGGGGTAGGCAGATAGGATTGAACGCCACACTCTTCTATCCTGGCACACCACTTTTGCTTCGGCCACATTCATACATCTTCTCATACACGTTCTACGATTGTTGCGGCTTTTAACAGGGCCATCCTCAAAATACTTGTAGTACCTGATCGTGCCAGGTCTTTTGCGGACGCCCTCTATTCCTGTTGCCTTCAAACATTCGCCTCATATATTTTCTTAACCATCCTTTCCTCGTTCATACGTTCCACATGACCAAACCATCTCAGCACTCCTTTCTTTATTCTATCTACCACACTACAGCCAGCATTGCATTCACTTCTAATTTGTTCATTCCTCACTCTATCGACCAAAGATTTTCCACACAAGCGTCTTAGTGACCTTAGTGACTTATACGAAAGTTTGTCTAATAGCTAAGACAGTAGAAGAGAAGATAGATACCAGGATGAGAAAAATGTGAAAATATTAAATAACACATGGTAACAAATATGAGAGTAAAAATGTTATGATATTTTCCGTCATACTATTTATAAGATATTTTTGTTGACGAATTTTACTGAGACTATATAAACAAGTATATATTATGCTAAAAAGATAAAACAATAAAAATATATGTTTAGTATCGTGTCGAAAGCAGTATCCTTGATGAAGGACCCTATAATCGGGACCGAAACGACGACTAGAAAGTATACACACGGCAGAATATCCCAGAAAACTCCAACTACAAGATTCTGAACGGCTGTCAAACCTAAGAATATTTTAATATCTAACAGAACTTTAAAAAATTAATGTTAAAAATTGTGAAAAACCGTAACGTTTTATAGAAGGTTCGCGGCGAACGCGAAAAGAAGAATAACGAGCTACGATACGAATAACAAACATTTGTATTTACTTTCATTGTTTATATAAATGTTTCTATTTAGAAAGAAAATTTTTGAAAAAATAAAATAAGGAATGGTGTGAGTTTGAGACACGTAGCCAGTTTTTTAATTATAAGAAAAGTGAACGTTGCATTGTGCAAAGTATGTAATCACTTAAGCCAACTCATACGGGTTGTAGCCCTGAGCCATCGTAAAAGTAACTTCCATCCAATTTTCTCATATATAAATAGCTTCGTCTGTTAGATTTCTATAATTTATTCTTAATTAATTCATCATCCCTCTGGGGACCAAATCCAGTAACTGTGTTGTTAGAACATACTTTCATATAAAAATATTGTTAAAATTTTATGTAATTATTATTTTTTTATGCTATTTCATTAAAAAATTTATACAATAAATAATGAATCTAACAGTTTCCTAACTCCACTCAACCGAATGCCTTTTAAAAATTTCAAGTATGGCTTACTTCCGCAAATTGGTAATAGTTAATTTTTAATCAAAATCATAAGTTTGCTTACTAAATTTATTATAAAAATATATTTCTTAAACGAGCGAAACAAGTTAATTACCTACAACAATCAAGCAACAGAAGTAAATGCGATTTAAATAACTAAACAAATAAGAGCGTTGGCTATTGTAGAAAAATATACATTTTGTGGACTTAATTTTCAAGTCTCATTAAAAGTTTACAGCCTTAATACGAAGCAGCATTGGGACGAAGTAAAATATTTATGGCGGTGCTGGCCGGGAGTTTTGTTCCGGGACAAAAACTGTTTTTGTGTACGCAAGAAAAAATACGGAATGGCTTTGGAGCGAATAATTATTTACAGTAGGCGTTATCAAAATCAGACCCACATTGTTCTGAACTTTCAATAGTCGGAATCAAACAACAAAAACTTGTCATTTTTTCGTTGACTTTTGGACTCCGATCATCGATTTATGTACTCAATTCCTTGTATAATTCCAGGTGGCATGTAAGCAATAATTAGCATTTTTCTTTCCTACACAATTTTTTATGTTATGTTATGTTTTGTACAGCACATGCTACTGAAGTCATCGGTCGCTACAGCTGTTGCCAGATGATTTTTCAACAATTTCTTATGCTCTACTTAAAAATAAGCAGTTAAATGTGGGCATTTGCGTTAAATGATACAAAATGTTAAATAGGTAGTAAAGAAAACGATTTAATGATTGTTTACGGGGTATAAATTAATAAACTAAAATGCGTGATTATTTGTATTTGTTTTATATAAAATATGTACAATAAATACACGAGATATTAACAATATGTTTTAACATTCATACATATTATTTTTGAGTAGAAGTATTTGATACAATAGTCTGTTTTAGAATTAAAATTGCCAGGATGTGATCATACTAACCGGCGCTTACTGCACACTATTGTAATTTGTAACCGATAAGAGTGAAAATATACGATTTTTATAATAAAAATTAAAGAAGGTAACAGCATAATACCTTCGAAAACGTTGTGAGACCCCCAAATCAAATGGTGGCAAATTGGTACAGGAAACCTGACTGTCTGAAAGATCTAGACCTGGAGGCCGTATCATTGAAGTCACATTTTATTGTGTCGCAAATAAATAGTATATTTGGGCTCAAATAATCACCCATATTCTCAGGAAAACTACATCGTTATAATATCCTAAGACAAAATAGACGGGACATTTATAAATTTCGATTGTTTGGTGTGGAAAACTTCAATGCCAACCTGCTTGATAACATCACTCTTGGTCGACTATAATCATGAAAAAATGTAAGTAGCTTTATAAATTGTAATATATGTCATTATAAAATATATGTACATTAATAGCTACACATCCAGCATCGTGTTAGTAATTATTTAGAGTTAATTGACTATTCTATTGAAAGTACGAAAATATATGTACAAAAAATTTTCCTGTCAGCGAACAGTCAAATTAATTATTATTAGGCGTTCGCTGAAGACAAAACATTCAAAAAAGTTTAATGTTTCACACAGTACTGGGCTGATCCAATCCGCTGTTTATTTATATTATCTCTATTAGGGCCAGTTGCATCAACATGGTTTATAGTAAATTTTTAGTTTAAAGCTTTTGCGTTTTTCACCAATCAAAATTGTTGATTGGTTCGGTCGAGGGAGTGCATTTCGCTCGATGGGGACCCGTTAGCTCGGGTGTATTTTAATTTACGAAAAGTAATTTACAAAAACGAAAATTCGCTATAACGAAGGTTCATAAATCAATTAGGTACATTATTTCAAGTGTACTCGAATGTAGCTATATAAAATATATAATTAGTATCATTTTCGTCTCTCATAAACTGTGAAGTTGATACCAGGCAGTAAAAGTTAATTGAGAAACAATAAAGGCGAGTTTCGAGTAATTGTGAAAAGCATGCCGGATGAGCGTCGCCTCTCGAGCAGGGCGGCGCCGGCGGGGGGCAGCTGATGGCCCGACACGGGGAGGGTGGCCACACTGGCCACGGCCGAGTCGGCAATGCTCCTTCACGTTGGTTCTGCACTCATGTGGTTCAACACACACACGTACATCATGCCCACTTGCTGAGCTGTCGCAGGAGAATAATCCGCTCGGAGAGACGGAGGTTTTAAATCATTTTATGTACAATTAATATAAATTACGATGATAAAAAAATTATAATGTTTTCCAGATAAACAGTGTTTATGGTTAGTCGACACGAAAAAACTCGAAAAACACTTAAAAAAAACATTCGCATTAAAATTGTAGTCTATAACTAACTAACTAACTAACTTACCATCACGCCGTTTCCCCGTAGGGGTAGGCAGAGAAGATAGAGCGCCATACTCTTCTGTCCTGACGTACAACTTTCGCTTCATCTACATTCGTACATCTTCGCATGCACACTCGACGGTTGTTCAGGTTTCTAACAGGACCATCTTCCAGTATCTGGTTAATCTGGTCATGCTACGTCTTCCGTGGTCACCCTCTCTTTCTGGCGCCGTCAACACTTGCATCATATATCTTTCTTACCATTCTATCCTCATTCATTCGCTCAACATGCCCAAACCACCTGAGCGACCCAATTTTTATTCTATATATTACGCTACGATCAGCTTTATATTCATTCATAATATCTTCATTCTTTACTCTATCATACATGGATTTGCCACACATACGTCTAAGGGATCTCATCTCCATTGCATTCAATCTACTTTCATTCCTCTTCTGCCAGCTCCAGGCTTCACTTCCATACATTAGTGTCGGTACCAGAAGTCTATAAACTGCGTAAAAAAAAATTTGCGAACAAAAGTGAAAGCAAAAATTGTATATACGATAGGTAGGTGGGGAGGTTTGTGCAATCCCACACATTCCATATAAAAGTAGGTACACACATTAAAAATATTATATAAAATAAAAGAGAAATAATAAAATCATATAAAATAAAGGAGAAGTATTATATGTATTAAAAGTATTAAAAGAAATATATCGTAAAATATCGTATATTAGCGGCTTTAGCGAGCGATGGCAAGCCAGTTATGCGGGGCCAGTATCTTTCTCCAGTGTGCATCGATGCTGGATGCTGGAGAAAGGCGGGCTTCCAGGATAAGGATATTTGCCTCATTCCTGCCACCCTGGATCTTATGAGAGCTGCAAAGTTGGGAACACGCCCCTCAGTGAACATACCGGAAGCGCTGCAATATCTGAGAAGGTCCCAAGGCCCTTATGCAAAAGAGAATATAATGAGCAAGAAATACAATCGTCTGTAGATAAACACGCATTGGAAAATATGATCATGATTATATTTACAAATAGGTCGGATATAGGTTGTGTGCAAATATTAGCAAGTGGAAAATGGTGGTATTCGACAGGCGTGTGCGGTGAGAACAAGAAGCGTGACTTCTTTAAAACATATATTTGATAAAAAAAAATTAATTGAATATTTATTTGGCAGATTGTTATGATATATTGTTATAATATTACGAGATATATCTCTAATTTCGGTTTATTTTTAAAATATATGCTTAGGAATGCTTCTTGTTCTCACTGCACGCCTCTGGTACTCGAGGAGGAGAAAAGAAGGACGGCGTGCAAAATAATATTAAGAGATAAATGTTTGGAATAAATAAAGTAGTTTGTGTCTTTGAGACGTATGTTGGATAGAAATGGCTGCAGGGGTTAGAGCGGATAGCGAATGGACTGCAATTATCTACAACAGGAAAAAATTGGGGTAGGCATATAATGGAGTTCTCGTACCGTTGCACATACACGGAAGTGAGGAATGTCACAATATTGAATGCAGTAAAATGAGATCACTCAAGCGCACGTGGGAAAATCTATTTACGATAGAGTAAAATGACTAATTGTAAATCTATATATAGCACAGCGAAAGCGAACGGGATTTATGAAGGTAGTATGGTCAAGTGGAACGAAAGAATGAGGAGAGTATGGGTAAGGAATAGAATTATAACGCGAGTACTGGCACCAGAAATTGAGGACGTCGGCGGAAGAAGACTTAGCATAGACAGATGAATAAGATATTTGGAGAAAGTCTACATAAAAGCTATAAAATTCGAGCATTCATGAGAAGATGTACGAACGTGAATGTGGCGAGAATTGTGTGACAGAACAGTTGAGGGAGACATTCTAACTAGGAGATCCTGGCCAATTTTCGATACCTATGAATCCCGGTATTAGGTCCTTACATATGAAATTGGCGTTTTGCCGTACAGGCAAATTTGATCTCAAATATCTTCTCTTTGGTTAGGAATTCCAAATCCAAATTTATACAGCTATTTACTCATGTATTTGTGTTTTGAAAATTATAATTCATTTGTTTTTTCCTCAATTGTTTTTTTCTTTGCGTCACTCAGTTTACAAAATGAAAAACTTGAAATATCGCGTTATTTACGAGTACGAGTTCCACCGTGGCACCAGTGCTGCAGAAACGGCTCGAAGGATTAATGATGTGTATGGCGACGGTGCCGCAAAAGAAAACACAGTGCGTTTTTGGTTCCAACGTTTTCGTTCTGGAAATTTCGACCTGCAGAACAAGCCCCGTGGACGGCCGGAGACCAAAGTTGATAATGAAGAATTGAAGGCTATTGTGGAAGCGGATCCATCGCAAACCACATCCGAGTTAGCTGCAGGCTGCGGTGTTAGTGATAAAACTGTTTTAATCCACTTGAAGCAAATTGGTAAGGTGAAAAAGCTTGAAAGGTGGGTACCTCACGAATTGAGTGAAGCAAATCAACAAACGCGCTTTGACTGCTGCGTTGCATTACTCAACCGGCACAATAATGAAGGGATTTTAAATCGAATCATTACCTGTGATGAAAAGTGGATCCTGTACGATAATCGGAAGCGCTCATCGCACTGGCTGAACCCTGCCGAACCAGCCAAACCTTGCCCCAAGCGAAAATTGACTCCAAAAAAGTTACTTGTGAGCGTTTGGTGGACTAGTGCTGGTGTCGTTCACTACAGATTTCTTAAATCTGGCCAGACGATTACGGCAGATGTCTATTGTCAGCAACTGCAAACCATGATGGAAAAGCTAGCTGCTAAACAACCGAGGCTGGTTAATCGCTCTAGGCCACTGCTGCTTCATGATAACGCTAGACCACACACTGCACAACAGACGGCTACCAAATTAGAGGAGCTTCAATTGGAATGTCTAAGACATCCACCGTACTCTCCGGACCTTGCCCCAACAGATTACCATTTTTTTCGAAATTTGGATAACTTCTTGCAAAGGAAAAAATTCAACTCCGATGGGGCAGTCCAAACCGCCTTCAAAGATTTTATTGATTCCCGTCCGAATGGTTTTTTTAGTAAAGGGATCGATGAACTACCTATGAGATGGCAAAAGTGCATAGATAGCAATGGTACATACTTTGATTAAATAAATATATTATAATAAAAAAAATCGGCTTTATGTTCCTCCCATACTAAACGCCAATTTCATATGTAAGGACCTAATATGTAATAATATGTATGATAAAAAATAAAATTAATAAATCCCGCAGTTTCCCTACGAGGGTAGGCAAAAAGGGGTTAGAAATGTTGAAGAAAAACATATACAATGCGTAATGTTTTTCTTCAAAATCAGAAAATGCTTTCTGCAAAAAAAGTCTTTAGAAATAGATGTATTAATAATGAGTAAAGAAGTAAACAGCCAGTGCAAAGGACGCGCTTTGAATTAGAGCAACCCGTGTCGGCTACACGGGGCCACGCAAGGGGCCGTCTCTCCCCTGCGGAGCTGCACGACGCGTGCTGCGAGTAACCGACGAAGAAAATTGAATTAAACGCACGCCGGGTGAGCAGGTGAGGTGGGCCATTGTTATCGCGGGAGTGGAGCCAAGGACGAGGGAGGACTGCTTCAAGGAAACATTCATAAAACAACGCAGATTCGGCACGTTATCGGGTGGAATGCTCGAACACAAAGCGACACTTTTTAATAATTAAGCGGACAAACAGTACTTAACTACTCTCGTTTCAATTATTGTAACTAATTTTAGACACGGAAAGTAGCTCATTGACAAGGCGCCCTGAAGATGAGCAGTGAGACTTCGAAACGTCGGCAGACGACTGGTCCTGACGACCAGAATTTGACGCGGGTCACCCCAAAAGTAGTTAGAACTAACACATCTTGTACTCGTGAAAGCATTCGATTAAACGTGGCATTCGGTCTACTTTTATTATTTTTTGCCAATTCCACGAGGCGGGTGTTGAAGGTAGCAGGAACCGAGAGTGTCCGCGAACGACCTGGCATTATCAGATACACTACTTATTGGAGGATGGCCCTGTTCAATTATCGAAAAGCGTGCATGAAAAGTTCAATGAATGTGGTCACAGCAAAAGTGTCAAACAGGACAGAAGAATGTTGCACTCTACCCTCTATTATGCCTGCTCTTACAGGAAAACGGCGTGATGGTTAGCTGGTAAGTTTTAGAAGGAGTTTCTAGAAGTTGAAATAAACTTTCAGATGATTCTCAATGGTTCATGATGTTAAAATTTTCTACCCGTGTAACGTCAGGTATATTATTAACTATAAATCACACGAAAGTTCAACAAAACAAATATGTATTTGTAATTTAGGGCACAGGCGGTAACTAAAGTTAATAATAAGTAGATTTAAATGTTTAAAACACAAAGTAAAAATTCAGTTAGAAAATATTGAAGAAAAAAATCATTAAATACCTCCAGAATCCGGACCAAAAAAAATCTATAACTATGTACTAAGAATTTTTAGAAAAATTCGTTTAATAAATAACCTTTAACTTAATATCATTAGCACCACATTAAAGTTTGACTTAATATCATTAGCACCACAAAACACAACATAACTATTAAAGTAAGACATTTAATTAAATGCTAGAATGAAATAAAATGAAAAACTCGACAAGAAAATTTCCTTTTAGCAACGATATAAAAACATGAAAATAAAAACGACTTCACGATCCTTGCGTAAACGTTAAATATTTTATTCAATAATTCATACGATGTTAAATGTCCCTTCTTAGCATTTAAGTATGACGTAGGCACGAGAAATTTTCAATAAACAAAAGAGAGAACAAAACATTTTTGCTAAACAGAAATAATACGGTCGATAATATTATGGTGAGATAAAGAAAAGATATATAGAAGAAAAGACTTCGCAATGATTTAAATCTTGAGTATTTGAACACAGCGCAAAAGCGCTGGATTAATTAAAATTAATATTATAATGAAATGAGTAAAATAAGTACTCTTATGGATGTGCATTGCGCGTGTGTGCATATATGTGCGTTACGTTTATATTTTATTTTTGACGTTTTAAAATTTCATTTGTTAGAAAACGTTTGCTTGGTCTTAGTCACTTATTAAACATAATAATTTCGTTGTCTGTCTGTGTATCCGTAACTTCCTGTAACGTCCATAACTTTCTATAATGTCTGTTTTCGTTCAAATTCACGGTTAAAAAAATGAAATTATACGGCTGGAAGTAGGCCGCGAACCTCGGACGCGTTAAGGCCTGCGCGGCACCCTAGCGACATTGCTACCACAGTTTCTCCGTGGACCGTGTTATATGTTCCGTGATTTTTCACGGATTACAGAAAATGTCCCATTAAATGTTGTTAATTAAATTCATAATTTTAATATATAAATTAGACAAAATTTAAAAATTAATTGTGTTTATTAAAACGTTTTTCTCAAACGACAGAAAATGTTATGAATGCAGAATGCAAGGCGCGCAGTTAAATAAATATTTTAACGTGCGCGAGATGTCATTAACCAGGCCCGTTAACAAGTAACATGGCGTTTAAAAGTTCACACGGTTTCGAGAATACTCGAAAATATAAATTAAATAATTTTTTATTATAATATATAAATTTTTAATAAATTAAAATTATACATTTTTAAATTGACTACAAATAACATTGCAAACATAAAGAGATGTTCGCGATTACTAAACAGTAATTGGCGATCCCATTCATAGGTGTATCAATTTGAAACATGACCCATGTTTTTAGTTACGATGTCTTTTGGATGTGCGTTATGCTTAAAATGATATTCATCACACGTGCAACTACAACATAACACATGCCACGCTCGGATAATTGAAGGTTGGCCTAAACATGTCCATAAATATTATTTGATGTATAATATTATAAATAATTGTGGGGGAGGCGGGACACGACCCTACTCACACCGGGTACATTTCTTTAATTAAAAACGCAAAATGTACACATTTACAAATCCAGCATCCTGGAATGGAAATAATTTTTGCAAACGGGGAAGAGGGAATTATTTAATTTTTGAAATTCGAAGCGCATTTCGCTCTCCGGGTTGGGAGTTGGGAGTGCCGCGTGCATTATTCACGCTCGGAAAATTTAATTGCGAGCGATCACCGGGCCGAATTGTGCAGCGCGTGTGCGCCGCGCCGGTGTGATCGGCTGAGATCCGATCAGCACGCGTCCCGGATTCTGAAAATCGTCGTCGCTGGAAATTTTCAGCCTCCAGGATTTTAACATGTTTCGTGGGATTTTTGGAGACTTCCCGGCTAAGATATAACACGAGACGCGTTAAAAAATTGGGTAACATTTTAAGGAATTATATTTATGTAATCGAATTGAATTGAAATACGATATAAATCGTTTTATCTTTCACAAAATAAAACGCAATATACATGCCGCCGGCGTAGGAACGAGGGATCTTTTTACTACCGGTAGATATTCCAAGTAAACGTCAAGAAATACTTTTTAAAATAGAAATCTTCGGTCTTCAACGTTCGGTAAAATGTTCAAGTCGACCGTATTCGAATGTTTCAGTTTAAAGAAATACTATCAAGGCGATCGTATGACAATGTAAGCGAAATTCACCGCTTTTTCTCACAGATTCTCTTGCATTTAGTATCACATTTTTGTAAAGAAATGTATCAAATTAAAATTTATTTATTATATATATATATATATTTAATATATATCTTAGGCCGTTTAGCCTTGACAATGGCATGTGATACCGTGTCGAAACGTCGGCCTAGGTCTTCTCAGGGAGATCATTTACAGGAAACGCGAGGGAGTCCAGAAGTTACTTTGTTGTTAGATATATATATATATATATATATAATTTATTAATTAGGTTCCATATATTTTAAATACGTGTATCTTCCTAAAATGACACAAATTGATTTTATTTATTTTATCAATTTAAAAATTACAAACCGATATTTTACAAGGCTTTTAGGCAAGTGGTCCGATTATGAGAACACTACTCCCTCACTCCAATTCAAGATTATTCAATAATTTTAATAAATTAAATATAATCGTTTACTTCGCAAGATTATTGAAAAAAAAAGAAAGTTCACAACTCCATAGAGCCATATAAAGTAGAGCAATTTTATTAATTTTTTTTATATAATTAACAATAATATACTTTGTTTTCACCACTTATAAATTGAAAATATCAACATGTTCAGATTCAATGGTTCCTTCGTCATTTGTTGGTAACAATGTATACCAAAAAATTAAAAAGCAAAGAATATACAAAACCATTTTGCTCTTTTTGAAGAAGTTGTTTATTTAGAAATTATTCGCATGTATTATACAATTTGGGTTAGACCATGCCTCACTAGAACCAGACATTGTCTGAAAGAATTGAGGCGCGAAAAGTACATTACTACTGAAACAGCAAATGAAAACAACAATACAGCAAAAAGCGTTACAGTTTTCAAGCACGATTGGAACTGAACAACGTTCCGTACAGTTTCTATCTTCGTATTATCCTTTAAAAAAACAACAAATAAACAACGATTTACACAGGGAACGACGGAAACACTGGAACGGGATACCTATGAGACGTTCCAACAAAAAAGTATCACAAACAAACCCAACAAAACAAGGTCGGGGCCTCGACTCGTCAAGAACTTACCTCGCAGGTAAGTAATGTAACTCTCGGGATATTTTTTATCATTCATCTAATGGAAGTTTACGGTGTTTGGAAATTAAGTAAGTCCTCAGTCGTTCCTCATTGAAAACGGGAACCAGTAAACAGTAATACTCCGATAAATCTAACGGTTTAACTTCATCTTGAATACTGACTGCATTTAATCCGTTGGGATGAAGTATTGCTTTAAAGGAACACATAGTTACCGACTTTTAGTGAATTAAATGACTTATGTTATTTTTTTATTACTAAGGGGCAAACACAGTATTTTATATGTATTTATGAGTTTAACAACTAATAAATTTAACCGTATTAATTCATATATGTAAAATGTCAGTATGTTAGATGTTTTAAATAATTAAAGTATCACATTTTTATTATTTAAAACATCAAATTATGAACTTTTAACATATTTTTTTAATATGAGGTGTTGTAGCTTTTGAATCTAGGCTATAAGAGTAGTCTCATCCGAGAGAAATAAAATAGCGGTTTCCTCCACTTCATTCGTAAAAACAGAACTGTCCTAATAACATTATGGACATATCGTGTTGAAAACCAATAAACAAAAATATGAAAAAAATAATTAATCAAGGGCTAGGACCTGGAAATGAAACCTGGCTCCTGGACAGTTAACCTGAGACGAAGAGCAATAGTTTGGAAGCGTTCAAACTGCGATGCTGGAAAAGGTCAATTAAGAAACCCGATACAAAATGTTTAATGTACCAGAATCATGGTACCTTTTGATGATGGAATCTACTCAGGCGACATTTATGTATTTATGGAATGAAAATCCCGCCCAAACCGGGGAGGGATAAGATTTTTAAAAAGGAAACCTACGGAGCTCGGGTCATCATAAATAATTCAAGCCGTGGGATCATAACCCAAATTCGGCCGCCAAGAGAAATGAGTTATAATTCGGCCTTAACTGTTAAAAAAAAACGCTACGTTTTACGTAAAGGACACGAAAATAAATCGTAAGATTGCTTACGACCATGTAGATATTTACACAAATTGCGATGTACATATTCTGATTACTCCAATTTTACGGAGGTTCGGCGAGAAAATATTGGGCTACTTCATTTTATTGATGACCCTTTTGGGGTTAATGTGTAAATAAAAACTAGCTCTTCATGTAATACTCGTAGGGCTCAACCCGGAAGAATATTTTGTTCAGTTATTTATTTTAATGTAAAAGTGTTGTCGATATACAAATAACGCCCAAAGCATAACAACCGCTAATTTTAATTTGATATCTAAACCGGTTGTTTCATTTGAGATCGGAAAAGTTATGTTAAGGTCCCCATTCACGGCCATTTGGCAGCGCTCCATTCTATCACTCCAAATCAATGCATAAACTCGTCGTGAATGTAAAAATCCCACGTGGATTTTATGGCATCGCTCCGAATGTTGGATTTCCAAACATTCCAAAATCCATTTTGGGACTCAGTGGGCCGCGCGCTCTGGTGAAGAGCGGACGCGTTCATAATGTCGGGAAAAGGATTTGTTTTGGAGGTAATTGAGTTGAACAGCCTTTGGATGATCTGTCATCATGACAGAAATAAGTGCAATGCCGCTACGGAAGAACTATGCAGTCATTACAGAAGTTTGTGATCCAAGCGCAAACAAAGATACGGTGCAAAAAAAAAATTAGCGTTTTTCAGAGGGGTCTTAGGTAAAAAAATTACGTTAGTTTTTAATTTCTTTCCATAATTTACTTATGAGAGCTTTATTGAAGTGTTGTGGGTGTTTGCTTTGCCAAATAGCGGTGCAACGTTGCACTGCGGATACAAATTCTTCCGTATCGAGTTCTAAGGGCTCTTTCAGAGTAAGGGCGGGTGCGGACGCTGGCGCGGGTGCGTGTAGTTCAAATGTACCGAGACGCCTCTCGCCTTCACAGTGCTCGACCGCGGGCGCGCCTGCATAGGGGCGGACGCGGGCGCAGGTAGCGCTCCTAGCGCGCGGCCGATTCTGTTGGCCCAATCCGCCTGTATCTTTCACACTGCCCGAGCGTCTGGCGGTGGCCAAAGCGTCTGGTTCTAAACGTTTTTGATCCACACGCCACAACATGGAAATTTTATTTGTAGTCTTTCACATTTTATATAATTACACATTAAATAGAATAAAAATATTAAATTCAAACATTTTCATTTTTTCATTTTCAAACATTTAGCCAACTTCACATAATTTACTTCCCATTTGAAAAATGAATTTTCCATTAATAAAACCAAGTCTTCATCCATCTTTGTACAGTTGCCGGCAAACTTCATGAAATTCTTTGGCTAAGTGGGGGAATGCGCAGAAGACGAAATTTGGGTCTCGTTGGTAGAAAGGTAGATGCGCAAACGTCCCCCCACTACGCCGCAGAATTTCAAGATGTTTGTCGGCTACTGTACGTAAGTACCGCGAAGTTTGAGAAGCATACATATTAGACTCTCAGCCGCTTCGGCACTGTGAACATGGCGACGCCAGAGCCAGCGCGAGCGCACACGCACCCGCTCCCGCCTGTGCACTCTGAATAAGCACTACGTTGTCGCGTGTGGATCAAAAACGTTTAGAACCAGACGCTTTAGCCACTGACAGGCGCTCGAGCAACAGAATCGGCCGCGTGCTGGGGGCGCTACCCGCGCCCGCGGCCGCCCCGAAGCAGCCACGCCCGCCCCGAAGCAGCCACGCCCGCACGCGCGCACCGTGAAGGCGAGAGGCGTGTAGGTACATTTGAACTACACGCACCCGCGCCAGCATCCGCACCCGCCTTTACTCTGAAAGAGCCCTAAGAATTTTAACGTCCTCCACAGATGTGGCGCGATGCCAAATGGAGTGCCCGTGTCAACATGCGAAATTTCGAATATGCCAAAGAAAAAAAATATAAATACGTATTGATATACTCATCAGATAAGTTTTTAAAATAGCGAAACTAGAACCCCTTACAACTTTTTTTATAATCATAAAATATGTGTCACATTAATGTTCTTACTGCAAATGTAAAACCTCTGTAAAACTAGAATCACTTACCACTATTTTATAATCATAAAATATGTGCCACATTAATGTTCTTACCGTAAAACTACAATCTCTGTGAAACTAGAACCCGTTACCACTTTTTAATAAGCCAGATCTATAGGCGAGTATTTTAGATACTAGACCATCGAGCTACTACTTTTCAGCTGCGACATTTTCTGTTCCCGTATCTTCCAGTTTCACTGTACCTACTATTCTTTCACAGCTGAATAATCGAACAATTTAAATATTTAACAAAAATATGTATTAGATTCTGCACAAGCACAGTATTTCGGTATGACATTATTTTGTGCGTATCTATCTAAGAGGGAACTTTGGACATAATTAGATTCTTCAATATGAGCAAAATGAATTTGTGATGGCATTGTTAATATAATTAATAAGAATATACATTATTTTCAAGACTACTTTGTTGAAAATAACATGTTTCAGGGCCAATTGTCATCAGGATATATTTTTATATTCATCCTTCATCAGGATATATTTTTATAATGTACATTTCAAAATTTAATTTCGATATACAATTTTAATGTAAATTGGTATTTTCAACAAATTAATGTGAAAACGAAGTATATTCTTATTAATTATATTCGTTTAGAAAACCATATTTTAAAAACGGATGGTGAGGGGGATAAATAAATGAAAGTATTAATTCCATAGAATGAATAGTTTCCGCATAAAGTGGCAACCCCGCGTGGGTTCGCGGGGGCGCTTATTAATCATCCCTCAACGGCTTCTCGATGCGAAGGATGTAGGGGAGAGGCGAAGGATGTTTTCACGAGAATGTATTAGAGAGAAAGGAACATGGTTAAAGGTGAAAGATAAATGAAATTATCTTTCACCTTTAAGCATTAAAACGTGGGCTCCGTATTAAATGGACGATAATATTAAAACAGGAGCTGACGATAATATTAAAACGTTTTGCTAAAAACTAGCATATAAAGATGAATTGTAAAAAATGTATTCGGGATACGAAAATTTATAAAGCGCTGCCTTTGATTCCAGAATTTTTCCAAAATTTGTGTAGAACATGTTCATACGAAACATTCACTACATTTGTATCAAGTACATTAGTTAGATAAAGATTATAATGGTGCTTTGGTGGAAACATCACTTATATATTGAAAATAAAATAGAAAATGAAAATAAAAAAAATCTAGTATAATTCGGAATTTTCTGCTCAAAGTTTACAGAGATTTCGACATTAAATTATGTACAATTTGTAGCGTCAATGACATTACTTTGGAACAATCACAGAACAATAAACAAAAGGTCACAAAATACTCTTTATTAGATGCGATCGCGAGATATCATAAATCGAATAACACGATTTTTGAAATCATTCCAGACACTCGAGACCCAGCACCAACGAATACTAACACTGGAGTTCGCGGCGATTAATACCTACTCGTCAACTATTCGATTATTGATGAACTAATTTATCACTCGAGTTAGCGGTAGGGATGGGCGTTGAATGGACGGACTAGTTGAAATCAACCGTTGACGTTGCATCGACGCGTCGACCGTTTACGTTTATCGCATGGACTAGTTGAATTCGTAGACGGTGGACAGCGGACGCCGTGGTCGGTGGACGATTCGAGATTAACGCAATGCAAAGCAACGAGCGAGAGCAAGACGTCATAGACGGCTCGACGGGTAATTTCATTTCAACTCTAAAGTACACTACCATAGAGTGCAGATCTGTGTACACGAACTATGACTAGAGATTTGAAATTTGAATACATGCGTAGCGCGAGATAGGCTTAATAAGCTATTATCTATTATTTTTTACTTGATTTTTTGTGATGTCACGTGCGACGATTCGGTGAATTCCCAATTTTACGCCGTATTAAATAAAACAATTCTGTTTAATTATTTTATTTTTTATTGAACTATTATTAATTAACAGGCCGGCTAGATATTTTTCTAAAATCAATATTTTATTCGATCGATCTCGACTTCTTATATCTACCTGAAAAGGTATGCAAAAATTTAATTATTGTGTTATTTCCTTACTTTTCAACTTCAGCATATAAATGATAAACAAACTTGTAGGGAATAAAATTTTCTATACCTAACTATGGTCCTTATTCAGGAGTCCAACATTAATTATTATATATGTAATATAATCTTGAATTTAGGTTAAATTAATTTTTATTAAAAATTCCCTATTTTCAACTTTATAGATAAAAAAATAAATCTATTATAATTTTGTTTACACCACTTTTTATTGGTGTAGATAAAAAAATTAATCTATTATAATTTTGTTTACACCACTTTTTATTGGTTTTTTACATGTTTCGGGAACAATGTTCCTTTTCTCAAATTGAGCCTTAAAGTTGACAAATAATACAGATATATTTATTTATTAATAAAGTCACCACAAAGTGAAAGTCTGACTTTGAAAGATGTATTCTTCAATAAATTTCTAGATAACATCTCAAATGTAAAGTATTTTTAAATTATGTATTTATTTATAAATTTATAGATAATAAATAAATGTAAAGGTTTTTATAATTTTATTTAACTTGTATTTAAACGAATGAATTTTTCGTAATCGATTTGAGTTAGTGTAGTGATAGTCCAACGTTTTACAAAAAATAATACTCATAATCAAGGCAGGAATATAGTCCTGCTAGGTTATTATTGTTTTCCAAATAACCCTGTACACATGTAATAATGTGTATCTAATATATTTTTTTATACACACATTGCTTTGTACTTTATATTTTTAATTTTTATACTCATATTTTAATGCTTATACCCGATACTTTCATTGCTTATATATGTAGTTTATATTTATATTTTACTGCTTACACCTGATATTGTTGTGTATACCTACTTCTTTCTTTATTATATATATAGAAAGAAGTATATAAAACAATATGTAAAAGCCTATAAACAAATAAATAATAAAATATTTCTTTTTACATATAAGCACAAGTAGCGGTTTTACTTTCCCCGAAACTATATTCCTTCGAACTTCTGTAAATTTTAAAAATTAACGTAATAAAAATAACCAACGGTTGTGCCGTCGAGCAGCGGCGCGTCAAACCGTAGACAGTTGGCTATCGTCCCGACGTTTAGATAAACGTCCGCGACG